>CM023484.1:134811345-135004747 GCA_013339685.2 Hyalomma asiaticum | reverse complement strand
TCGAAGAACACTTAATATTATACGCTATTTTCTTCAAGTTCATCCTGCCGGCTTACAGCTCCCCTGTCGCTGGCCCTATCGCTGTGTACGAACCATTCTCAGGCGCTACGGGCGCGCTCTGATGCGTTATTATAGCTCGTCGTAACTGCAATGAGCTCCTATTCTCGGGCAATCGATGAACAGATCGCTAAAAACTACTGAGAACAGGGAATGTCGCAGAAGCCAACGTTTCGACAAGTGGACTTATCTTCGTCAGGACAGCAAATGCCTTCTCCAGCGTTCGTTTATGTACGCCATTGCACGCTCTCCTCCGTCCACAGAAGGAGAGGAGAAGAAAAGCGGCACATGCGAGAAAAAAAAAAAAGGGGGGGGGGGGTTAGGGTGTAGGGGAAGTTGGGTGACAGGTGTTAGCGTGACTAATATACATGACAAGAACGAAAGTTTCCAAAGAATCCGCTGGCGGTACATATCTTGGAAATGCATTGTGTGCCCAGCCCTAGAAAGCAGGATGAAGAAAGGAACACACACGCTATAGTCCGTTTCAGGAGTTCCGTGCAGTACAGCCAAGACTACGAGGCCATCGAGCGCAGAATTCTTCCGAAGCGAGACGAAATGTCATTGTTCGGACACGCACACCCCGCTTCGTCTTCCTCCTAGCGGGGCTCCAGCTGCCACTAGCACCGCCACTAGCAGGTGACAAGCCGTGGAAGGACACGTTTAACATGTGTTCGCCCTCCGTGTTGGCCTAAGAGGGCTGTAGCTTCCACAGTGCTGCACGGAACTTCTGAAACAGACTATAGGTACAGGCGTTGCACCTATCCCATGTGTCCCCCCTGCCACCCCGTTCCCACAGTGCATTGCACAGAAGGCTTGTTGCTAAAAATGACTACTGTTTAACCCTGTTGTTCTCATGAAAGTGGATGGAGAATCCGCACCTGGAAGTAGACTTTCGGGAAGAAACACCGTTATCTTGTACATACCTTAACCGTTTGTCGTCTTTGTTAAACCCCCCCACCGTATCTAATGGACTAAAGGTTCCCTTGGAAAGGTTTATGCCTGTAGGCTGGAGGGTACTGAACTTGTATATGAGGTGCAATTCCCTGTATTTTCTGTCCCTCGGCGAGCGGAAGTTTGCCTGAAGTATGTAGAGGTTGAGTTCGTCAAAATTATGACCTGCCATATTAAAATGTTGCGCCACTGACTTCGGCAGGTTATTCGCGTTGTCCGCGCGGTGCCTGTAGTCTAACATTAAAGGGACCGACAACCAATTTTTATGGTACCTGCTTTTATTAGTGCAACTAAAAGCTTGTCCGGTCAGAGTGCCTAATCACTCAATGGTAACACCGAAAACGCCGCGAAACATATAAAATCCGAATTTTTTATCAGCGGCGACTATGGAGTCTTAGCGACAACACAGTTGCAAACAGTGGCATTCGCGATAGCGATTATAAGTCGGCAATGTGGAAAGAAAACCAGTGAAGCCCTAAATAGAAAATCAATGTTGCGTTTATAAAGCTTATATGTCGCTATGACGTGATCACACTCGCGAATTCGCGCTGTACACTCCGATACCGGCTTCGCAGACACAAGAGAAAAACGGCGCGCACATGCGTCGCAGCCCTCAGCGACCGTCCCACGGTTGCGCCGCGAATGCAGCGCCGCTTCTCAGTGTCAACTTATTTGTTTCGTACCTCGCGGGCAGCACAGAACAGAGCAGGAATGCTTAATAGTATGCGTGCTCTAACTTTGAGCACTAATTATGGCGCGCGTAAAAACATCTGACTATGCACACCAAACCGAAGACTCCATATAGCAGTACGAAGTCTCTACGGCTACGCTGCGCGACATACCCGTTTTTTGTGGTTTTCAAACGCAATTTAAGAATACAAATTTTACTCAAACCCCATTAAGTATGCTTGAATCTGTCATCATAATTCATGGTTTTTTCATTTCCGCCAGAATGTAATCGCAGGTTCTGGTCAGTTGTCGGTCCCTTTAACTGGTTGACCAGTTTCGCCAATGTACTGCTTGTGACAGAGTGAACATTCCAACATGTAAATAGCGTTTGAACTAGTGCAAGTAAAACTTGATTTTATATGATGGATATAGTTACTTCACGTGATTTTAACCTTAAGATCCTTTTGAATATGCTTGCAAGTCTTACGTCTGGGCGGGAGCCAGTTATTACGCAGGCGGTGCGCTGAGGGTTTACTTTGGCATGTACTAACAGGTCCTTGAAGTTTCCATTATGGCGGTAAGTGGCTCTTGGTACTTCGACAAACGCTTTTCTAATGCGACCGTTGTTTGTTAATATTGTATAGTATTTGCGAAGAATATTATTTACGTTTGGAAGCGCATTGGAGTATTTCATTATGGATGGTTGCGGCTGGTTGGCCTGCGCTTTAGGGCCTCCTTTTTTCTAGAAATTCTAGTGCATGGGCAAGGATGTTGATGCTCCTCAGTGGCAAACATTCGGGACGTATGGAGGAGACGTGACCCCAGACAGCTCTGACATCACATACACGTCCGCTCATACCGCTAACATGAAGCGCTAATATTACCCGTAATACTCACGACGATTCCTTTGCGTGCGCTATCACCGGGAAAACAACGATCGAAGGTTCACACAGGCAGAGAATCGCACGCCGAAACGATACCCGCCGCTGGTTACGGCAGCCGCCGCTACGCGGCTTTCAGTGGCATCCCTATTAAAACCCCTCCAAGAAAAGTAGCGCCAACCACTTCTCTCCTCCTCCTAAATTCTCCGCCTCCCTCTCCCGCCCGGCGCGTTCTCGATGGTGTCGCCGCCTATGTGGGACCTGCCACAGCAGACGACGGCTGACGCGCTATCGGCGGAAATACGCGGAAAAGTTCGTTGGAGCCCTGCGGAGCAGTTCTCGGGTCCAGAATTTGCTTAGTCAGTCAGTAAATGGCGTTGATAATGCATTGTTTAAATCGCGCGAAAAAGAATACAAAAGTACAATTATTTAAGACGTAAAAGGTCCGCTCGTATAGGGCTTGTTGGTAAAGCACGGCGCATGCGCGCGGTGTAAACAAGCGCGACTTAGCGCGTGATTACGAAGGTTCTAGGTTTCCAGTGCGTGAACTTATGTGAACGTGCTGATCCGTAGGATACATGCAGAATACCCTCGCTCGGCTGGAGTGTGAAATATTCCAGCCGTCTTGGCTGAACAATGTTTATGAAATAGGTCGCTTCTTCGCGCTGTTTGGATGATGCACGAGTGCTGGAGCGTTCAAAGTGCACATTAGACGCTCCCAGGTGACCTCTGTTACCCACAAACATCTATTACGACCTCCCTAATAGCCAGATCATTTCAAGACCTTAAAAATGTTTAAACACAACACACTAAATCAACAAATGCGGGAGTACATTGACGCTAAACGACTGCATTCGACGCTAACTTCTGGTCGACGTGAACACATGGCCCCAATAAAGTTGCTTCGAAGTCACAGGCCAGCGCAAGATGCGAGCACTGTCGACGCAAAACAACGCCATAAAACAATGTGAGCCCATTCTAAGAAAAGTGAACTTCAGCGTGTTAAAACCATGCACAGCATCGCCAGGCCAGCCTCACGCACCTTCGGCGCAGCACTACCTATGAAGTATAGAGAAGGTGCATCAGCTGAAGCGTACTAATAGACCACGCAGAGCACAGGGTCATGAAACGTAGGTTAGAGTCATGAAATGTGGGGCTTACTTTACGAAACCTTGCGCTTTTTACTTGAAGTCAGTACGCCCGATCCTGTCCATTTGCACATTTCTTTGTACGTCGCGTTTGTCGGAATGCAAACAACAACAAAAAAAAAACTTAAAAAGCTTTTCCCGTAACCTTGTCCACGGCCGCTCGATTAGCAACGTGCGTTTTTATCGAGCGGCCGTGTCTCGTCGCTTGCGACAAGCGAATGCGCAGCAGCACGGCCATAGAATACAGCTGTCCTCCTTAACACGTTTCTCCTAACATTGTAACCCAATAACACACGTACTCAATCCGCTCGCGAGCACAGCACCGTCGTCGCGCAGGTCCGAAAATGGGCACCGGAGCGCGCTGGAAAGAAAAAAACAGAAAAAAATACAAGGAGCGCTCGTCTTTTTCGAGGTGACACGAACCGGCCAATCGGGGAACGGAAAAGGTCGGGACGCAGCAGGTGGCCGGGAGAAAACGCCGGGGAGAGCGCGGTGGAGAAAATGACAATGAATGGCGCCAACGTTTTTAGATACTAAAAACGTTGATGGCGCAACTTTCACATGGATGGATGGATATTAGGAGCGTCCCCTTTATAACGGGGCGGTAGCCGGGCCACCAAGCTCTAGCTTTATTTCTGTTTTACAAACAATTCTTTTCCCCAATCACACATATTTTCACAACTAATTTTTCTCCTCGTTTATTTATTTTATCTATTATCGTTCCGCTGTGATGTAACAATCTTACCCGCACTACCTTGCGCTTTTGTTTGCTCCATACTTTTGCGCCACCAATGCTCTAAGCGCCTTTTACTTATCTCTATCGCCGGCATGTTCAGCTTTCCCCTGTTACTCCTGAAACCCATGGCCTCCTGTAGGGTAGTGTCCACAGCTACACATGGGTGGACATCTGTACATTCAATCAAAATATGATCTGTCGTTTCCCTAGCTTTTCCACAGCACGAACATGTGTCCCCTTCTTTATTGAATTTCGCTGTGTAACTTCGGGTTCTCAGGCAACCGGACCTTGCCTCAAGCAGTAAAGCGCTTCCCTTTGAATTATCGTAAAAATTTTCTCTCTTGATTTCGTCTTTCCCTTTTGGGTAGTTGTTCAATGCCGGTTTCTTCTCCATTATTGCTATCCAATCCGAGTTCTCCGCCGCTCTGACCATGCTCTTAACGCTCTTTTTCTTCCCATCCGTTTCGTTACTGGATGTATACTTACTGGTAAGCCTCCTAGTTCTCTTCCTCCATTGTGAATCAACGTTCTTCCTGTACAAATACCTGAATACTTTCGCTGCCCATCTACTTTCTTTCATATTCCTTAATCTCTGTTCGTACCTAATTTTACTCTGAGCTTCCCTTCCCTCAAAGTCAGACCATCCCATATCCCCCTTAACAGCCTCATTTGTGGTCTTCCCATGGGCGCCCAGTGCGAGACGTCCGACCGTCCTCCGATTCACGTCCAGCCCTGATTGTACCTCTGACCTCATGCACACCACTGAGTTTTCGAATGTAAGCGGGCCGGAGCGCCACCTGTGCGCCGTCATAGCAAACGATTTCAACTGCGCTGACTCGTTGACAACGCTAATCAAACCCTTCTAGCCTCTCTAGCGCAACTGCGGGCGCTCCTGCGCCGTTGGGGTGATAATGCGCCCTCCCGCAATGCACGCGCAGCTGCTTGTGCGGGGATGACATCGCCTGCTTGTGTTCCGCTGCAGCTTCTTACTGGTTTTAAGACCGCAGACGGTTTGGAAAATTTCTTCCGTGGAGCTAATATTGCCAAAGTAAAACTCTTATACAAGGCAGGCCGTGTGCATCCAGTTAAAGAAAGTGTGTCCGCGGATGGAAGCGTGGTGACCGGCTGATGTATCTCCCAAACGCTGCAGAAACGTGGCAGTTAACGTGTTCCTGCAGCATTATGAAAGCGAGTCGGGAACTAGCAATCCAAGAGCCTGGTGTATGCCAAACGCAAGGAAAGAATGCTCCCAAAGTTCTAAGATTGCCAGGCTGGAAAGCAAAAACGGTGATTTTTACTGTAGTCCTTGTTAATTTGTAATCATTTGTTATCGGCATGTACACATTATTATCAATATATTAGCCCCATAAAAAGCTCTATCATAAAACAATGAAATTCTGTAGCTGTATCCGTTACGTGCGAGCATAGTATACTTGTGTGCGCGGTAGGAAGAGAAGTTTTGAAGCCGTGGACTGCAAGGCGTGACCTGTTTATTAGTGAGAAAACGCGGCGCCGGTGCCAGGAAGTGTCGATAACATACGTCCATTTATTTATTTCTAAACAGTGCAGGATGAACTAAGCAACGCGGTTTTAACTCGTTTTGAAAAATTCTATTAGAAACCCGAGAGAGGTGAAGGAGAAACCCGAATGGAAAGAAAACAGCAGGACGCCTTTCAGTGGCTTTTGTTATCCAGTGCCTCGACTCCTTCGTGCGTCGTCTAGGCCGGCAGCAGCCGCATGCAAGGCGCACATAGTCGGTTTTTAACGAGCTTTTCTTGTTTTTCCTTTCTTTTTTTTTTTTTTTTTTGCAAGAGACGCTCAAGTAGATTGACGGCGATCCTTGTCCTGGTCGGAGTACCAGCGAAAGACCAAACCATTCGAATGCGTGACGGGGCTCTAGGAAAAAAAGCAAAGGAGGAAAAGAGCAACAGCGCGGGCCGCGAACGAAAAGTACGGAGCGCCATAGTCCACACTGATCTGGTATCCCACACAAGCGGCTCGTTAAAAACAGCGTGAACCATTGCAAATTGACAACACATGTCGCCACCGCTGTAGAGCAACGGTGGCCTAGAGGTAGAGCATCCTCCTCGCATGCAAAAGGACCAAGGTTTGAATCTCAGTCTGGGCAATTCTCCACCGGATGAAAAAAAAACCTGCGTGCCAATCGAATTGCACAAGGAGGCTTGGAGTGCGGCCGGATCCCGGCGACCGTAGCTGGTAAGGCACTCCGTCACCAGAGCAGGATTGGCCACCCTGGTGCAGTGACGGCCACAACCTCGCCTAAATACGCCAATTAACCTTCGGCCCTCAGTCCCCAGCGGCTGTGAAGCAAGTGACCACAGCGGCGGTCAGACCTGTGACACAGCAGAGTGTGCTAAGAATCTCTGGATACGGACAGGCCGCCACTGGAATCTGACCCTGACAACGTTTAAGCGAGGGCAGTCTAGAGGTACTGTTTGAGGAATTAGCGGGCATTAAATGGGACGTTATAGGGCTCAGTGAGGTTAGGAGGACGGGGGAAGCCTTTACAGTTCTAGAAACTCGGCACGTCCTATGTTATCGTGTCCTAGAAGACAAAATAGAACTAGGAGTGGGATTTCTGGTCAACAAGACCATTGGTGGCAACATAGTGGAATACTATATCAAGAGGGTAGCAGGTCTTGTAATTAAGCCTAATAATAGGTACAAATTGAAGGTGGTACAGGGCTATACACGTACATCCAGCCATGACGACCAGCTTGAACGCTTCTATGAAGATGTGGAATCGGCAATGGCTAAAGTAAAGACGCAGTACACTATTGTGATGGGAGACTTCAATGCTAAGGTAGGCAAGAGGCAGGCTGGAGACAAGGCAGTCGGGTACCATGGCGTGGGTTGTAGGAATGACAGAGGGGACTTATTAGTAGAGTTCGCAAAGAGGAATAATCTGCGCATCATGAACACGTTCTTCCGTAAAAGGGAGAATCAGAAGCGGACGTGGAGAAGCCCGAATGGTGCGCATAAAAATGAAATAGACTTCATACTATGCGATGACCCGGGCGTCATGCAGGATGTGGAAGTGCTGGGCAGAGTTAGGTTCAGTGACCACAGGATGGTGAGATGTCGAATTGCGCTACACTTGAGGAGGGACGGCAATAAGCTATTACGAAAGACGCCGATGAATGAGCTAAGACGGAAAGTCGAAGTCAAGATAGCGCTGCAGAACAGATATTCAGCTCTAACTGACCAAGCAGACATTTGCATTCAGGAGGTCAGCGATAATCTCACACGGATTGTCGCGGAGTGTGCAACAGAAGTAGGAGGTAAGATCGGCAAAGACGTTGCTAGCAAACTTTCCCAGGAGACGAAAGACTTGACTAGAAAACGGCAAGGCATGATAGTATCAAACGCAACTGACAGAATAGAACTAGCGGAGCTTTCGAAGTTAATAAGCGCAAGACAGCCGACATACCACGGTATTATATGGAGTGGATTGCATGAGCACTCTAAAGAACGGAAGGAGCCTGAAAGCAGTGAAGACACGTCTAGGCATAGGCAAAAATCAGATGTATGCATTACGAGACAGGCAAGACACTGTGATCACGAATAGGGATGAGAGAGTGATAATAGCAGAGGAGTTTTACAGAGATCTTTACAGTAGTCGCGATAACCAGAATAGTGAACGGGGAAGCAGTTTAGAAGAGGCTCACATTCCAACAGTACTGACAGAGGAAGTAATGAAAGCTGTGAAAGCGATGCAAGCGGGAAAGGCACCCGGTGAGGATCAGATAACAGCAGATCTGTTAAAGGATGGTGGGCAGATTATACTGGAAAAACTGGCAAGCCTGTATACGCAATGCCTAATGACTCCGAGCATACCGGAATTTTGGAAGAATCCTAATCCACAAGAAAGGTGACAGAAATGACTTGAAAAATCACAGGCCGGTTAGTTTACTGTCAGTCGTCTACAAGGTATTTACCAAGGTGATCGCTAACAGAATTTGTGCCACCTTAGATTTCAGTCAACCTAAGGAACAAGCAGGGTTTCGTAAAGGCTACTCAACAGTAGATCATATTCACACTATTAATCAGGTGATAGAGAAATGTGCGGAGTATAATCAACCCCTATATATAGCCTTCATAGATTACGAGAAAGCATTTCACTCGGTCGATACCTCAGTAGTCATGCAGGCATTGCGGAATCAGGGCGTAGACGAGAACTATGTAAGACTACTGGAAGACATCTACAACAGCTCCACAGCCACCATAGTCCTCTATAACGGGAGCAGTAAAATTTCTATAGGAAAGGGCGTAAGACAAGCGGAGACAATCTCTCCAATGTTATTCACAGCATGTTTACAAGTATTTAGAACGCTGGATTCGGAGCAGGTGGGTGTGAGGGTTAACCTCAGATTTGCTGATGACATTGCCTTGCTAAGTAACTCGGGAGATGAATTACAAAGCATGATTACTGACCTAAACAGGCAAAGCGTAACAGTGGGCCTGAAAATTAATATGCAGAAAACTAAAGTAATGTGCAATAGCCTTGGGCGAGCACAGCGATTTCAGATAGCTGGGGAGGCGTTACATGTAGTAAGTGGATATATCTACTTAGGCCAGGTAGTGACCCCTAATCCGAGTCATGAGGCTGAGGTAATTAGGAGGATTAGAATGGGGTAGATGTGCATTCGGGAAGCATTGTCAAATTATGAATGGTAGCTTACCATTGTCTCTGGAGAGGAAAGTGTATAACAGCTGCATCTTGCCGGTACTCACCTACGGGGCACAAACTTGGAGGCTAAGAGGGTTCAGCTTAAATTGAGGACGACGCAGCGAGCTGTGGAACGGGAGATGGTAGGTGTAACCTTAAGAGACAAGAAGAGAGCGGAGTGGTTGAGGGAACAAACGCGTGTTAGGGACATATTAATAGAAATTAAGAAGAAATGGGCGTGGGTGGGCCATATAGTGCGAAGACAATACAACCGTTGGTCATTAGAGGAACAGAGTGGATTCCTAGAGAAGGCAAGCGTAGCAGGGGGTGGCAGAAAGTTAGGTGGGCAGATGAGATCAGGAAGTTTGCGGGGATAAATTGGGTCCAATTAGCATAGGACAGGGGTAATTGGATATCCATGGGAGAGGCCTTTGCCCCTCAGTGGGCGTAGACAGGCTGATGATGATCATGTCGTCTGCTAGTAGAACAGCTAGAGTGTACTAGAAAAATTTTTAGTACACTCTAGAACAGCGTTGCTGAAACGCGCGCACCAGGTCCCTCCCATTGCCACCTTCCACGTACTCTTCGCAGAATACCGTGGTACAGAATGCCCGTCATATTGCAAACTAACACATGTCGTCTGCTGAGGAGAGAGCGTCAACGGAACGCGCGTGAGCGACCGCGCTTCTCCTTCCGCATTGAGCTTTCTGGAAGCTATAAATCTCTGTCCTTGTGTGATGTAATGCGAAGCGAAACCGAAACGGAGCGATGCCGGAGTCGACGAAGAAGAAACAGCGCGAACTCGTGATGGAAGCGCACGTGGTGGTATTGGTATCTCTGAATTGGCCCTTCTCAATTCGTTTACCGGGCTTCACGCCCATTTTCCAAGCGGAACTATTGGCAATCGTCGCAGCTGTACGAAAATTACCTGAGTCCTTCTCATCAGTCGCCATTCTGACTGTTTGTCCGTGTGTTCATCTCTCAGCGCGCCTAATTCATCTAGTGCTTTAGAAGCTTTCTATTCTCTTTTGCCAAGACATTTACGCCTCATTCGGTTGATATGGGTGCTAGGGCACAAAGGTCTAACACTTAATGAATATGCGGACGCGCTCGCAGTGTCCGGTCTAAATGGCCCGGTAATTTCTGTACTGCCGACGTCGGCGTTTGTACAGCTGCGCGCTTCACAAAATATGCTACCTGGAATAATTTTCGCAAATCTGCACTAGCCACAACTGATTTCCGACACTTGGCTTATCCGTGGAAGAATAGATGATGCGAAACTAGAAGAGAAGAAATCTCAATCACTAAATTACGATGCCCCACTGAACTTTTACCTGTGCAGGTCTGGTCTGGCTCAATCACCGTTGACTCAGCATTGTGATGAGGATGTCTCTCTGGAGCACTTCTTCATATCATGTCGAAGATTCAATATCCCACGGAAAAGGTTTCTGGAAGTACCCTTGAGAAACATGGGTTTAAATTTGTCTCTTCCGGTAGTGCTCCCTCTTGGTGCGACTGTTCTCGGATTTAGTCACAGGAACGTTTGCAAGGCCCGTATGCGATTTTCTTTGTGAGACAAAAAAAAAATCAATGTTTCTCGGCTTAGTTTTTCATTTTGTATATTTTTAATCATGCTCGCAGTACGTGAGAACCAATCTCCATAGCATTCGCTTCTCTTTTTATAATTATATACCTTCAGTATTCGCAGAAAACTGTTCATTTAACCTACATTTAATTATGAAATTTGTAATATAACTTTTTATATTTTTTATTGGTAGTTCTCTCCCACACAAATCTCTTTTTCGGTTCATGGCCGATCCTCCAGAGTGGGTTGCGCCAAGGTACCCAAGGACCGACAAACCAACCAGCCAGCGTTCGAGGCAGCTCAGCGTTCGAGCAAGGCGGTTCTCGGCTGGACGTCCGGTCCAGGGGACCTGGCGACGTCCTCTCGGCGCTGCATTGTTCCTGTGTTCCGGCTGGGTGACTGGCCCAGGGACCAGGCGAAGGGTCCGGTGTTCTGGCTGCCGTTCCTGACAGCTGGCCGACCCACGAACGCGACCTGCGCCCCGGCTGTGTGACTGGCCAAGTGCCAGGCAAGACACCGCTGTTCTGGCTGCCGTCCCAGGCAGCTGATCCTGTGGGAAGACGTGACACGTCCGACTGCCAAAACTCCGGTAGCTCGAGAGTACCGACGACAGGGCCGGATACCGTTGGCTTCGGCGCCGCGTCAGTGTTGGATGTGGTGTCCATCGTCAGCCGGAATGAACGAGGCTGAAGGCGTTTACAGTGGTCACCGAAGACACTCGGTGCGTTGGAGAAGAGGCGAGCATGGTGGTGCGTTGCCGTTGGAAGTCCGGGGTCACCACTTGTGGGAAGACCTGAGGCGCTTGGTGGTGGTGGTGAACAACTTTTATTTGGTTGCCCACATTTATTTATGCACTAGCGCAGACGCTGTCGCTCTTCCCGCCGTGTTGCCGTCTTGCCCGTTCTACCTCTCGCGCTCAGCTCGAACGTGCAGAGCAGCTGAGGCGCAACATCGTCGTCGTCGTCGAGGCGCTGACGGCTCGCCACAATCCCGTTCTGCTGCATTGCCAGGTGGCTGACTCGCGTGCGGGCTGCGGCCAAAGGAGCATAGTAGCCTCTGTGTTACCGAGCTACCACGGTGGCTCAGACCCTGCTGTGTCTCTAAGCCGTGCTGTGTCGTTGGCCGACGCACCCCAGCCAACCATCAATATTCAGAGGATGTCCACAAATGGTCTAAATGTCCAATGTTATTTGTGAATATTCAGTGGATATTGAGTAGACTACAGCATTTAGATATCATATAGTGGATATTCATAAGATATTTGTGGATGTTGTCTTACTAACATATTTTACTAACAGCAGAATATCATGCGGTGGATATTTATAAAATATAGATATTTGTGGATGTAGTTTTATTAACATTTTACTAATAGCAGAACCTATATATAGATGACGATTGCTGAACTTCCAGATGAAAATAAAAAGCACGTTCCAGCTGCGTTGCCAGTCGAAATTAATATCCGTTGACAGCAGAAAATTTAAGCTGCTATTTTTCCAACTGCAAACACTTGGAAGTAAGTGCCTGCTTATAGACAGTTAGCCGGAATTGCTGCTGCTGGAAACAACTGGAAATGCGAGTTCCCTGCTGGAAACAGAATCTAGTTCAGCGTTCAGAATGTTGCTTACTCGCGAGCAGTAGATTGACTGGGGTGAGGAAACGACGCTGATATCGCATCTCAAGAAGTGCAAGGAAAAAACAAAACAAAGAACGGCGCAACAATGACGAGGACGAGCAAATATGACACGAAATGTCTTTTTTTTCGGAAACGTACACCTGTAGTCGCCTCGCTCTCAGTTCTGATGCTCTGATCAACCGCTGTGCTGCTGCACGGTTTAATATTTCAAACACAAGTAGGTAGCGTTGTTCTGTCAGTACCTTCATTCAACTTTCGGCAGATCGTATGCGGGGTCCTCCGCGCTTTTTCCCATACTGTGCGCGCACCTGTTGCAATGCATCGGCACCCTTCCAACGTTATCGACGTCGAACAAACAGGCATTTATCATGATGAAGCATACGAAGAACTTGCTTTTAAAACACAAGAGTAGATAGTGACAAGAGCATCCAAAGCCACCATTTTAGCAGCGGCCATGTTTGTTGTTTACCAAGAGCGCTATTGCGTCAGCGTTAGTCACGTACATACATTCTTATGCATTATTTTGTGCGCAGAGTAACTTACATAAACCAACGAAACTGTTAATTTCTCTCAAAAAAGGCGTAAATTTTATTAAGAGTAAATAGAAGAATTTCAGATGCAGGAAAATTTTTAATAAGAACAGCCGCGGCCCCGCAGATTCGTAAACGTGACGCGTGTGTCATGGCGGTCGTGGCAGTGTCGGACGGAGTTGTACTTTTCTGTAAAGGACTCCACCCTGTAGTCCAAGGCAATGAGGCAGAATTCTTTAAAGCAGTGGGGTTCAGGGATAGTGAAGGCAGAATAGACTTTAAGAGGGTAGAAAAGACCAAGAGCATGCTGTCGGATTGGTGGCTAAAATCAAGACAGGAGTGACAGTTAGACATATATAACACGAGACATTACAGCTAGGTGGCGTGAGCCGCCGCCCGATATAAAGGGTACAGCTTGATACATCCATCCATCCATCCGTGTCCGAAGTGGTGTGCGTGTTTGTGCAGTGAATCAGCAGTATTTAAAGAAGAATTGGTGCGCAAGTCTTGTTTTTACCTGTATTCTGGTACAAGTTTGCACGTGAGCCGTTATTACTTACAACCTCTAGCTGCACGTTAGCGGCCGCTTCTTCCTGTACTACGTGTCGTGGTGATCCTCGGACGACTCTACTACTTGGAGGTAACTACATTTTTTTGTTCATTTCTGTTTCAACACCAGTTTTCAGCGTGCGTGTGCGCGTCTGTGTTTATTCCGAGAAGCCCGCTTGTCAGCATGATTTGCATGTTGCTTGAAAAGCTTTTGGAAGTTGTCAACTTGTTGTGTGACACAAAATACCAGGAAAAAGAACGCTGTTGACTCGACATCATAGAATCTGGTCAAGGTGTGGTAGTGTGTAAGGTAACCGTGATATTTTTCATGTCAGCCCTGACGTGCTATGCGATGTCCCATAGTATGAAACTTGATTCTGGTACAATCGAGTTTAATAAGTTGCGTGCTTTTGGACTGACTACATGCAAATATCTCTTACAGGTGGTGAAGTGCACAAAATCTGATAGTGCGCCCGAGAAGCGTCTTTGCAACGCCTGCTGCAGACATCGAAAAAAAAAAAAGAATACACGAAGATTGAGAGACACGTGCTTATGCCCGTCATTCTGAATAAATTTGACTCTTTCATAAAGGCAGTCATATTGCGTGTTGAACTTGCTGCTGCTGGCTGCATGGGTCCCTGCACCTAAACATAGATGTCATATGACATCGTATGAATATAAGTTGAACCCATGAGGACATTCAGTGGATGTCCACCCTGTTCGAAATGGACATCCTCTAGATATTTATTTAACATTAGAACAACTTTCGTAGATATCCTGTAGACATTAGATATTTTTTTTATTGTGGATACCTAATAAATGTCCAGAGGATGTGATATGGTTGGCTGGGACGCTGACGTCGTCAACGAGCCGGGCATCGCATCGGCTGACCGAGCCCGCGCCGACAGTTTGCCACACAAGGCTAACACGGCGAGATACTTTATTTATCGAGGCTATAGCCCGTTAAAGGACTTCATGTTCTTAGCTACGTTATAGAGATTTTTTTAGTTGTACATATATGTGCCTGTAAATAGAGTTAGTGTTTCTGTGTAAGTGCACTCAGTGGCTCAATTGCCGTCCTTTGCTGAGCGGTCCTGGGCCCACACAATCGCACCCCCTGTTTTCATCGCACCCTGGTGATGCGCTATAGGTATTGTAGCTGCCGAGGACACAACATCTTGTTGCTGAACACCGAGCCGTAGTAGGACGACGTTTGGAAGAAAAAAATCTGCGGGACAACGCGAATAACTTGCCTCTAAAGCTACCGCCAGCCCTGCGACTGGAGCATTGCAAACTTGCACCACATGTCGTCTGCCGAGGAGAGAGCGTCAACGCGCCACCGTGATCGGCGCTCCCGTTGGCGGAGAGTTACAAGTGCACCATCCCCATGAACTGGCGCCCCACAACACTCTGGAAGAGCTCCCAGAAGCGCAACAGTACAGCACACATATACCGACTCCAAGGAAGCAGGACAGCCCGTTGGATCCTCGATCGTATCGGGCACAGGACACCTGCAACAGGCAACGATCCTGTCGCAATACCCCCAGACATCAGGAAGAAATTCCCCATCAAGCCGTTGCCAAGAAACATGCTGGCCGGCCATCACAACGGAAGGAGACTTCCACAAGTGCCATTGTTCAAACCCGGAAGCGGCTTACATAGTGGTCGTGACAACCACTACGCGATAAGCGTGGTCACTCTTTTCAACGGTGACGGCCAGTCCCGTCTACGCACAGCATGGTCGCTACGCGCACCCAATGCAACTGAAGCCGAAGAGGCCGCCACTGCAGTTGCAGCAGTGGCAGGCTTCTCCACAATCCTAAGTGACTCTAAGGTCACTATTAATGACTTTTCTCGAGGCATCGTGGCCCCCACACCGCTATGACTACTCCACCCTCTTCGCTTGCCGCCCTCCTCTCCTTCCCGTGGATAGGAGCGTAAAGGACGACGACGAGTTCAGATGCCTCATCGAACTTGTATGGGTTCCGGCCCATTCTGGGAATCCTGGGAACAAGGCTGCCCACAAACACGCTCGAGGATTCGTTCACAGAGCGGTGGGACGGGCATGGAAAACCTGAATCGGGAACATATCACTTCGTACAACGACATCACAAATTACGACCACATCTCGCGACGTACGGAACCACCGCCCCACCCAAAGCTAAACAAGCGACAGACCACCTGGCGCCGGCTCCAGATGCACACGTTCCCATCCCCGATGATTTATTCGCACATCCATCCTGATATAGTTAGCTCCCATTGTTTATTTTATGTGGAAATCGCCACCCTGTCACATATCCTCTGGGCATGCAGTGAAAACTCCCCTCCCCCTGATCTCCTGGCCACCCCCCCCCCCCAGCTGCGGCGTGAGAGGACATACTTCACGCAGCCCATTGATTCACCTTCGGGTAGAGCAGAGGAGGTGGCTGCCAGGCATGGCCTGGCAGACTTGTTCCCCTAGTTGATGACCATGCATACGGTCAATAAAAGTTTTCTCTCTCTCAGGCGAAAGAAATTGACGATGCTAGTCAATTTGATGTTTCGCATGGTTTTTGTAGGCTTAGCCTTGTTATGTTTTGTAAGGTCCCACGTGGTGGCCTATTTAGTTTTAGCTCAAATGGGCTTGCCTCAATTTGCCGTAACTTAATTAGGCTTGATTTAATCAGCCCATCAATATAATCACACTTGGGTTAATTGATCTTAGTTTAAATTAGGCTCGGCTTAATTAGCATTAGCCTAATCAGAGTTGACTTCATTAGTATTGGCTTAATTAGCCTTCACTTAGAGTTCACTCTTAGTCTTCACTTAGACTTCGCTTGGTTAAACTGCTTTAACTTGATTACATAATCCTTTGGCATAATTGTTCCTACATTAGAGAGGCTTGGCTTAATTAGTGCTAGCTTATTTATATTTGGCTTAGCTTAATTTTTAACTATATGCTTAGCTTATTTGGCCGTACTGAGCTAGGCATGGTTGCTATCGCAGCGTGAAGCTCAGCGAGTTTTCTGCAGATGCAGAACAGCGCAAGCACTATTTTCCGTCACACTAACGATGCCATGTTATGCTCAACTTACACTAAACACTGGGCATGATCACATTATCCTTGTGTAATACCACAGTTATTCCTTTTTCGCAAACAGTTTAAGTGCCAGAGTTAAATTTTCAGGCGGATACTCTTAGTGGTACCGATACTGTACAATAGGAAGATATCTCAATTCCACAATGAAGGCTCATCAAAGAATCGCGAAATGATAGCCAAGCTATTATACGACAATTAGCAAGTATGTCATGACATAAGTGAGATTACTGTTTTTGTCCACACTGAGAGATATTAGTGTCGGCTCATTTCAGCTCAATTGTCCTGCCACAAAACAATTATGTATTGCGGGACAGTGTCACTACTGTGCAGCATTTAAACATTGACGGTTCCAGCGTAATTTGTTTAGAAGAATGGCAGCTGCACATTGTTGTATGCTTGAAAGACAGGACAGTAGCTAAACTGAAATAATTGTGCCAGACCGGGTGCATGATGATGACATGGAATGCTCTTGAGACACCCACATGGTGATCCTAATAAATAGGGAAGACTGCAGCACAAGGCCAAGTACTTTTGTATAGTTTTGTGTAAATACTTTTGTATAGAATACATGCATGCATTCAATACTGCTGCAGCCGAACGAACGAACATCCTTGGAGGCTATGCATGACGTATGTGTGTATGTAAATACACAGTGGCTAGCACGAAGTGAGGAGCCATCCACACTTGGAAGCTTTGTCCACCTTCCGCTAGGTGCCTGTCATGCAGGTTCTATTGTGGAGATTGCTTGGATAGAGACAGAGCCTCAAGTCAGGAACAGCGAAGCCATTTTTTGTACACAAGAAAGACAACAAAAAAAAATATGGAGTTCAAGATAAACGGGGAAAGAAGAAAATGACTAAGTAACCAGAACAGAGCTAAACCAATGTGTTCACAATACTGTGAGCGGCAATTGACTAAACGGAGAAGGTTCCGCGGACCGTTCAAAAAGAAAAAAAAGCACTTTCACCAGCTGTGGCGACGCTTGAGTAGACTGGAGCGGTGGAGTCATTGAGGTGGTTGCGTTGGTGGCGAGGCTGCTCGCCGAGTGGAGTTGGCACATGGTTGCAGAAGGCGGCGCCCTCAGGCACAGCAGGTCGGCGAACTACCTGCACACGTACACAGCGTGGAGGATGGCGGTAGGCGCTTGGGCTCGTCCCGTGGCTGTAGGACTCCGATCGCCACCCGAAGTGACGAAGTTTGCTTCCCGCAGACGTTCAGCTGCCCAGACCGTTGGAGCACCTTGTCCCCACGATCACCTACTTCCGAGGATGTCTGGAAGCTTAGACACTGTCGGGCCCTTCGTGCTCGAGTCCGCAACCCGACGACACGGACCCTGACACCAGCGTCTCTTCTCTCGAGCTCTCAGAGTCAGACTGCCCGCATTCTACTCTTCGTCATCCTCTTTCCCTTGGTTTTCTACCGTATCATCTTTTAATTGGTCGTAGTTGGTATTTTTGCATTCTCCGCGCGCACGTGCTTCATGTCCCGCCGACGTCTTCCTTGTTCATGCGCCACACATGCCCGTTGCGCGGTGTCTCGCTCGCGTCATGCCACCACCTTTGCAGCACTGGCGACGCCAACACCACATGCACTGGTCGCGCACTCACTCATCAACATGCACCAACATGTACATGTACTGGTCGTGCACTCCCTCATCACAGTGCCAACTCAGTTCGATCTCAAGGCCAACAGAGAAAGAAAAGACCTTTTAACACAAAAGTGTTTTATGCCGGGGTCCACCACGATACCAAACGTCACTACCGAAACGGATATGATGCAGTAAACATGTAAGAGCAATAGAGAAAAACACCCAGAAAAACTTCTGTTAATACGCTGGCAATCGAACTCACAACCCCCCCACACCACAACGAAAGGTGCCCAGTGTGCTACCACTGCGCTAACGCCTCACATACTCTATGCTGTACAAACACGCCTTCTTGTCTCGTCCAGCTCAGCACGTGCACATCTAGTTGCACATTGCCTGGAACAGTGCCGCCATCCAGGAGAGGAGAAGTGAATCACTACAGCTTTACTTTGCCTCTCCTGGATGGCGGCGCCATTCCAGGTGCGTTGCAACGTCCGCCTCGATGAATATGTGCAGAGCCGCGCGCATAGCCGCATTCGTACAGCTTCAAGAGTATATGCGCTAATAGCGCAGTGGTAGGGCACTGGTCACCCTTCTTCACGGGTGGAGTTTCCCCGATGATCGATCTTCCAGTGTGATGGGAAAAAGAAAACTGCTGCGTTAGGCACCAGGGCACAGCACCACCATTGGTGTGTCAATGTGGCTAATACCATTGTCGAGGCTGATACTTCTGCCACGCGGCACTTACTACAGACTGTGTCCAGTTATGAGGTAAACAACTTCAGTTACCCCAAAGGGTTGGCCCTTGATGTTATGGAGGCGATATGTGAACGTGGGTTCGTCCACGTCAAATGGTGCCATACTAGCGAAACATCAAAAGCAATGGGCAAGTTCACCGCAATGTAACAACAAACATTCAACTGCTCATGCGATGAGACATTTCACTTTCGTTTTATACTGATTCTTTTGACAGACAGATCAGCTACATTTTTTCCTTTCTCTATGGAGGGTCATCGATGGCCCATTCCCATTGGCGCTGACGCCAGCTGTGACAGTTGTGACAGCTGTGACAGTTCCACCTGACAACAAAAATCGTGCTCTCGTGAAACAGCTCTTCTTGCAAGACCACATGCCCACATCAGTGAGTAGGGAAACCAGTGTGTGACACCACCGTACAGACAGCGCAGGCTCAACCCTAAACAGCTCTTCAGTCAGCAAACTTCAAGTAAGGCTATTTGGGATTGCAATCAGGGGTTGTCTTAAATGTCAAATGCCCAAGAGAATCAGCGTCCAATACTTCAGAAGTGCCTACACTTTGCCCTGCGAGTGGATGGACCTCATATGGCTGTTCAACATCCCACCTCTCCGGTCTCCTCGGAATTTTCTTGAGAAAGAGCCCGGATATCTGTGCATATTTAGCATCTAACAGTGCAATGCACAACAATAACTAGCATAATAGGCCAATCAGAAGTGAAACACCTCTTATGTTCCAACACAAGCCTTCCAAATGTTCTTAATGGTTCTGCCAACATCCAATAAATAATTTATTTTTCATGCTTGAACAGGCAATTAACAATCCGGAATTTGCAAATGCACCTTAAGAAAGCATAAACTTATAGCCCCAACTGAGTCTTTCACATTTCAATTGTTCCCCTAAACCTATTCCACTAATCAGGCACTACATTTTTACATCACATGGCACAATGTCAAGCTTCAGCTCTTGGATGCTGTCAGACAAAAAGTGCCTGCAGAATGTGTTCTCACTGATATAGAATGGCAAAAACTGAACAAGCTGGCACGAAGCAGGCACGGCCTGTTCTATCCTAGCCCTCACATCAGCTGACATAAAACGACTTGTCACAGCCAGCCACATCAAGTTCGGCACCATTTCAAGAAGCCTGTACAAATGCTCTTCCTGGACAAGCGTCCTCCTGAGGCACATGTGGGTCAGCCCCAATTTTCGAAGGCCCTCGAGTTGGCTTGAAACCAGTGCGAACACTTCCCCATCAAATGATGTATGGCCGAGAAACAGATACTTGAGGTTCAGGCCATGAAGCAGGATCATGTGCACACCTCGGTCACTGATGTCAGTTCCCTCAACGTCCAGGACAACGAGATTAGAGATAATTGGCAAAATATTACTCAGGCCTCCATCGTTGACACGGTGGCATCCTTGTAGGCACAGTGCACGAAGTGAGGGCCACTGCTCAAGCCTACCCAGTTCCACACTTGACACAAGATTGCAGTCAGCAAGGTCCAGGAACCGTAGGGAAAGCAAGGCGGGTCGGCCAAACGGAGTACGAAAAAACTCAGCCGGATGGAAGAAGCAGCCACGCAATGACAAGTGTGTGAGGAATGGTGGAAGGTCCGAAATTGACATCTTGGTTGTCGTCATGTTGCGTGCAAGGAAGGCATCTGTGAAATGGAGTACCTGCCAAAGAAAGAGCCCGAAAAACACATCAATTGTAATTATGACGGCTGTGGTGCATTTAACATCAGTATGACTACTAAAAGCACTGTGTTTATCAACATGCTTATGGCATGAGAATTATTGGTGGTTTGAAAACTCTGTTACTGGCACATCCACTGCCACCCTCCAGGCACCTGGCAGCTGCTATTTCTCATTTTCTACTCTCAGTAACCAGTAATAAAAAATTTATTTGGGCACACTTGAAACAAAAGTATGAGGAAAGTAGTGAAATCAATGGAACAACATTAATCCCAGGTGAGTTTCTTTGATTTTCTCCATTCTAACAAGACTGATATTTGTTTTTAGTTTATTAGTAATGAGTTGTCATGCCACTTTCAAAACATACAACCTGTACTGACTGAATTATTTTATTTATAGACCTTCACAACCCCACGGGGTCACTCCTATTCTGCAATGGTACCATCTTTTCCTCCTATTCAAAGTTCTCACATGTTCCACAGTGGGAGTTCTAGACATGCAAACTACTGCTGACTATGCCAGATGACAACACACAGCAATTTTAGTCACCTCAAGCCGTTATATGCAGCTGTACACCATACCAGGAGGACCTCACCATGTTCAGCAAAATGGATGACATTGATGCAAGAGACTGGCTTTTACATCAGTGACCAGGTGATTGTTTACAACAAATGGGATGATGCCATGAAGCTAAACATCACATTTTACATTTTGAGAATTGCCAGCCGGTGGTACAGTGTCTATGAAGCCAATGTTCAGATTTGTTCCGTTTTCCATAACACTTCTGCAGAGGTGTAATTCATGTAATTCATGTTCATAAACACTGTGCTAAGAAACAGCTACAGGGACATGTACAGTATTCACATGAAATGCCCACAAGCTACACTGACGACATTGTTACCCACGAAAGCACATAAATGCTACCATGATAAACGATGACAAAAGAAAGTTTATAGTATTCTCCCTGCAGAGGCACCACATGTGGTCCTTAATTGTGCACATGCTTTGACCAGCTCAGGAAGCAGCTAAGTATGACTAGACTTGTACCCACTGAGCCAGTTCTGGACATCACCAAACTTCCTAATCGATTGTCTCTACTCATGGAAACCATGGCATTTGTATGGAAAGAATTACTTCTGCAAGAATAACCTGATCGAATTCAGCCAATGCTTTCAAACTTCAAACAGACACCCAGTCAGGGCACACCTCTGATTTCGGTCACTGCGACTGGACGATTTTCAATAGGCACCATGTCATGTCACCCAAAGAACACATTACTACACTTGTGAACTGTAGCATGACATTTTCACACCATGTAGACATGGTGTCAGAATGGTGTAACACCACTTGTGACACCATGTACAGGTTGTGGGGGCATTGGTGAGGCATTGGTGGTGAGGCATGGTTGAGCTTCCCAGAGCTTGTCAGCAGATAAAGGCCCCTCTTGCTCTGTGAAACCTCGAAGAACCAAAGGCACCCTTTATTAACACACTGGCTTCGCAAATGCATTTTGAGGGCATGATAGGCTGAGAGCGGAGAGTTTTCATTTTTCCAGGGGGCATAGGGGGAGGGTGCTTGACCCCTCCCCCTGCATTCCAGTCTCTCAAATATGAAAATTCTACAGAATTCTCTCTATGAAAATGCAAACTCTTCAATATATAAACAGAACGAACTAAAGCATAAGGATGCAGTTCCGCTTGCTCTCAACCACGATGTAAGAATATATAGAGGGGTGATGATACTCTCCCCCAAATGCTGCGAAACCACCAGATTATGTTCGGTGAGGTTGCAGCTCTGTCGGCACCATCGCAGAGGGCACTGTGAAATGTGGGCCCAGTTGTATCGCCAGCAATGTGCGCACTGCCGCTACTCCATGTTCTTGTTTGCATGCATGGTCGTGCTGCTCACTGCGCCTTTCATGGTCTTGTCTCGAGGAAGGTGGCAGCAGAGCAAGGTGTTTGCAACCAGCAGGAAGCGATTCGTACTGTACTGCAGTTTCAGCTACCAGACTTATGCATAATATGTGCTTCTCTTTAAAACGTCATCCAACAGTGGTCATCCAGAGCAGCGGCACCGTCAAACAAAGGGAGGAGAGAACTCTAATGCTCATCGACCGTCCATGAGGAATAAAGCAGCACAACCACTCCCACAGATGAAAGAACGATACACAAGGACGAGCACTGACTGCCAAGTGACGGTTACGATCAGCGTTCGTCCTCGTGTGTTGTTCCTTCATCCGAGTCTTAGGTTGTGCTGTTTTATTCAAGATGGACTGTTTCCAACGAACACACATCGATACAGTTTTAAGACACTAATCGACCGTGTTGGCGCCAAGCATATTGTTACGAGCCACACAGAGCCTTAAGCGGGTCTTTTAATGCGTATGGATGGGCCGAAGCTTCAGTCCGTGGCGATGGCGCTCAGAACTTCGTTTTCCTCTTCCCTCCTTTGCGCTTCCTCTGCTTTTCGCTCCCGTATCGCTAATAATCTAACATTTCTCCTCTCCCAGACGAAGCCCTCCGGGCAAGTCAGTCTTGCTTCCGTTCGGTGAAAGGCTTCAGACGGGCAACATGCGTCACGTCAGTCTTTGAAGAGCGTCGACCACTTGAAGTGAGGCGTGCGATCTTATAGTTGACCTCGCTTAAACGCTCAAGAATTACGTATGGTCCTGCATAGTCCGCGAGCAGCTTCTGGCACAAACCACGTTTACGCATTGGAGTCCACAACCACACGAGATCACCGGGAGAATAGGTAAGATTTCTGTGTCGTCGGTCGTAGCGACTTTTGGAGTAGTCTTGGGAGGCCAGCGTCCGTAATCGTGCAATTCGGCGGGCCTCCTCCGCACGACACAATGTTTCCGCCACAGACGAATCTTCATGGATAACAAAAGAAAACATGGTATCGAGCGTATGACGAGGTGGGCGAGCGTAGAGAAGGTAAAAAGGGCTATAGCCTGTCGTCTCGTGTTTCGCCGAGTTGAAAGCGTACGTCATGAACGGCAGTACTTCATCCCAGTTTTTGTGGTCTGAAGCGACGTACATGGACAACATGTTAATCAATGTTCGGTTAGTGCGCTCAGTCAGGCCATTTGTTTGTGGATGATATGCGGTTGAGTGTCTGAACTTAGAGGCACACAAACGAAGTAATTCTTCGTCGACATCGGCTGTGAACTGGCGACCACGGTCACTTATTATCACGCGAGGCGGCCCGTGTCGGAGTATGACGGAATGCAGGAGAAAGTCGGAGACCTGGGCTGCGGTGGCGGAAGTGAGCGCTGCCGTCTCGCAGTAACGTGTCAAGTAGTCAGCACACACTATTATCCACCGGTTTCCTCTAGGTGAACGCGGAAACGGTCCGACCAGATCAATGCCGACTTTTTCAAAAGGCGTACTAGGGGGCTCTACAGGTTGTAAGTGACCGGCTGGAGCTGAAGTGGGTCGCTTGTGACTCTGACACTGCGCGCAACTGGCTACGTAGGTTTGAATCGTTTTTCTCATTTGAGGCCAATAAAATCGATCTCTGGTGCGGCTAAGTGTCCGCGCTGTGCCAAAGTGACCAGAAGTTGGATCATCGTGCGTAGTACGCAGAACAGATGCTTGGAGAGATTGCGGAACCACCAGCAGGAAGCGAGCGCCAGTCGTGGACAGGTTCCTCTTGTAGAGGAGACCATCTCGGATGCAAAATCGGTCGTCGCTAAGATCGCCTTGCGAATCAGAGAAAAAGCTTTTCAAGCTTGGGTCTTTGCGCTGCTCGGCGGCGAACGTCAAAGCGTCGGGAAAGTCAGGCGACAGGACGGCGATAAGGTGGTCAAAGTTCTCAGCTTCAGAGTCTGTTGTACATAATGGCATCCTAGAAAGGCAATCCGCGTCAGCATGCCGACGGCCGCTCTTGTAAGAGATAGTAAAGACATACTCTTGCAGGCGCAGAGCCCATCGCGCCAGGCGACCGGATGGGTCACGAAGGTTAACCAACCAGCACAGGGAATGGTGGTCGGTGACGATGGTGAAGGGTCGACCGTAAACATACGAGCGAAACCTCTGCACGGCAAAGACCACCGCTAAGCATTCCTGTTCAGTTACGGTATAATTTCGCTCTGGCTTGCTTAATGAACGGCTCGCGTAAGCGACGACATGTTCTCAGTTATCTGAGCGCTGAACGAGAACGGCACCGATTCCAACTCCACTGGCGTCCGTGTGAATTTCTGTCAGAGACGAAGGATCAAAGTGGCGAAGTATTGGATGTGTGGTTAACAGGAACTTCAGTTGGCGGAATGCTGCAGCACACTCAGGGGTCCACTTGAACGGGGTGTCCTTGTGTAAGAGGCATGTCAGGGGGTGAGCTACATCCGCGAAACCGGGTATGAACCGCCGGAAGTAGGAGCATAGCCCGAGGAAGCTACGGAGCTGTTTCACTGACTTAGGCTGCTCGAACGCTTCAACGGCAGCCGTCTTCTGCGGGTCAGGTCTAATGCCGTCCTTATCAACGAGATGTCCCAGCACCAACGTTTGGCGTTCGCCAAAATGACATTTGTTTGAGTTTAGCACGAGACCAGCGTTCTCAATGCAGTTGAGTACAATGTCCAGACAAGTGTTATGCTCTTGAAATGTACGTCCAAAAATTACTACGTCATCCAGGTAGCACATACAAATCTGCCATTTTAAACCACGCAAAACAGTGTCCATGAATCTTTCAAAGGTCGCAGGCGCATTGCACAATCCAAACGGCATGACGTTGAACTCGTATAGTCCATCAGGCGTGACGAATGCCGTTTTTTCCTTGTCGTCTGCATGCATTGGGATTTGCCAATAACCGGATCTGAGATCAACGGAGGAAAAGTAGGAAGCGGAATGCAGACAATCGATGGCGTCATCGATACGCGTCTTTTTTGGTAACCGAATTCAAGCGGCGGTAGTCAACGCAGAATCTCCACGTGCCATCTTTCTTCTTGACGAGAATAACGGGAGCGGCCCAGGGACTTGCTGAATCTTGAATTATGCCCTTTGCTAGCATCTCTTGCACCTGATCGTTGATGACCTTGCGTTCTGCTGGTGCCACTCTGTAAGGTTTCTGCCTGATGGGTTGCGCCGACGCGGTGTTGATGCGGTGACGTATTCGAGACGCAGGGATTGAAGGTGGTTTGTTGCTCGTTGAAAAATCGAATACTTTCGAGTGCTTGGCCAGAACTTGCAAGAGCGCGCAGCGTTCGCTTTGGCTGAGGGAGTTGTTAATCATCTTTAGAAGTTGCGAATCTCCGGGGTCCTGGGAAGTTACGTGTAGCTCCTCGTTTGTAGCTTCAACCAATGCGACCAGCGTCATAGGGGAGTGAGGTTTATACAAAGCAAGTTTCATGCCACTGGGTAACACTGCAGGCTCCACTGAACTGTTAATAGCCCACACACTTGAGCTCCCGTCGACTACAGACACCATGCAATGGGGTACCAAAATGTTCTTTTTGATACAAGCCGAATGAATTGGTTCAAGGGTGGCTTCGAACATAGCGGGGTCGTTACTTGAGCAACTCACTGGAATGCACACGGCAGAAAATGGGGGCACGACTGTGTCCCCGGAGACAAAGAAGTTACATTCACCACATGACGGATTCTCTAAGAGCGGAGACGGGAAAGTACCGTGTACGGAAAGATGCCCACTTCTACAGTCAACGGTCGCTCCACACTCCCGCAAAAAATCCATGCCCAATATTACGTCATGTGTGGATCGGGCAATAACCGCGAACTCTGTTGGAAACACTTTGCCACACAAAGACACATCCACAGTGCACACGCCCAGGGGACACACGGCGTCACCACTTACACCACGGAATATTGCGCCACGGCTCAGACAAAACATCACTTTAAGTCCTAAACAGTTCTTAAAGCTAACACTCATCACAGATATTGTCGCACCTGTATCCACAAGTGCCAGGGTAGGTACACCATCAACAAGTACACGAACTTTGTTCTTCAGCATTAACACTGATGAGGGCATGTCTTCCGATAGTTCCTGGTATCCTGCGACCTCAACCCCATCGGCCGCACCAACTAGTTTTCCGGCGGCGGTGACTGTGTGCGCCGCCGAGGCGATGGAGATCGTGGAGCACGCGGAGCTGGTGGCGGCGTCAAGCTCCGATCAGATGCCGGGGAGGGATATCGGGAGCTTGTGAACATGCGTGGCGACCGTTGCGCTGAGAACTGGCGATCAAAAGGCTGCGAAGTGGAATAAGTGACGGGTGGTTCTCTCTTGTGTGACCATCGGTTGTTGCAAAATCGTGAAATGTGCCCCGGGACTCCGCAAGTGTAGCAGACAGGGAGAGATCGAGACACACGAGCCTGCTCTGGGTAACCGGTCCTCTCCGAAGGCACGGGGTCGTAGTACCTCCCTTCGCGGGTATCATAGGCAGCAGATGTTCTCTGAGGATAACGAGGCGAGCGAAATCCTCTTCCGTTGTTCGACGGTGTACGGTGCGAGAACCCAGATGGCAGTGGTTCTAGGTGTTCATCAGCGTCTGCTGCATTAACCGATGGTTGCCATGAGGTCGGAGTGACGGGAACTCGCACGCGTTCAGCTTCCCTTGCATAGACGTCTTCAATGTCGTCGGCAGAATGACACATTTTCCGATATCGCAGCAATTCCTCCCTCACGATTTGCCGTATTGTCGAGGAAAGGTCACCGGGAGACATTGTGTCAACGCTAGCCATTGTGGGAACGTTGGACAAGCGGCCGAATTTCGGTGCAATGCGCCGCATCTTCAGCGTTTCAAACGTGCGACAGTGCTGCACCACGTCGGACACGGTGTTCAAGTTCTCTTTTCCGATCAGAAAATTATAGACGTCTTCAGCTATCCCCTTAAGGAGGTGTCCAACCTTGTCCTCTTCAGTCATTCTGGTGTTTACCAACTTGCACAACTTCAAGATCTCCTCAATGTACATCGTGCAAGTCTCAGCTGGAAGTTGTGCTCTCTGGGCCAGCGTCTGCTCTGCTTGTTTTCTCTTCGCGTTAGTATCGCCAAAGCACTTCTGAATTTCCTCGACAAAGCGATCCCAAGTGGTAAACATGTCCTCGTGGTTTTCATACCACAGGAGCGCGGTGTTAGTTAGCGAAAACACAACGTTGCTGAGTTTCGCTGCCGAATCCCAACAGTTGCTCGCGCTCACCCTTCCGTACTTCTTCAGCCATTCGTCGACATCTTCCCCTGAGCTGCCGCCGAAGTTCGGAGGCACTCGGTAGTACGGGAATGGCCCAGTAGGGGTAGGCCTCGGAGCATCAGAGACGGTCTGGTCTCGGGACATCTCGATCGGCGAAGGCGGGAGTCCAGCAAGGCGGCGGCTGCGGCGAAATCTACACAGTAGGGCTTCCGTCGTTGGGTTCGTCGTACCCCGCACCTCCACCAAATCTGTTACGAGCCACACAGAGCCTTAAGCGGGTCTTTTAATGCGTATGGATGGGCCGAAGCTTCAGTCCGTGGCGATGGCGCTCAGAACTTCGTTTTCCTCTTCCCTCCTTTGCGCTTCCTCTGCTTTTCGCTCCCGTATCGCTAATAATCTAACAATATTAATGGGACGTAAACCGAGAGCATACGACGTGCATCTGCAATAGCCTGCAATACGTTAGCGGGACAGTTACACAGGCAATATTTGAAAGTGAGTGAGACAGTATTTGTCTCATTCACTTTTAGCACATCATGCGGAGCTTTACGGAAGAGTCCTATTTGGCGCGCCAACAATGACCTGCATGTTCTCTCTAAAAATGCAATTCGCATCTTATTTCTGAAGTGTACAAAGTAATTTGATCCAACAGACATCGAAAGCTACCTCGGAAGAGAGAGCCTCCCACGAAAGCACCCGAGCAATGTCGGCTGAAACTTGAAACTCAACAACATGGATTTGACACGATCGGTGAGCCAAATTTGCCTATTACTACACATGTGGTGTATGTCACGTGCTTGTGTGCTTGTATTCCAATTTTTCAGTGTTGTGGGAGTGGACGACAGCTTAAGCCTATCTGGGATAGTTGCTGCTTTTAAATTCTTGAGCAGCTTCGTACATTTTTTTCCTCTTGTGTCTTTGCAATATAAAAATAGTCCGTGAGAGAGAAATGAAGAGGAAAGACAGGGAGGATTAACCAAGCACGTGATCGGTTAGCTACCCGATATCTGGGGAGGGGGCAGCAATTAACAGGCAAGATATAAGAAGAGCAGGAAAAAGTCAACAACAGGACAGTTAGTGAGAAGACATACACACAACCGCTGATGCACTAGCACGGGTGGATCATTCACAGTCCATGAAGTCCCTTCGACTTTTGGAAGCACAGTAGCGCGTTTGCAGCCTGGAGCATGCAGGAGCGCTTCTTCCAAGGACCCATGATCTGCTCTACAGAAAGTAGTCGTCCATCAAGGCGGCTAAGCTTAGCTTCTAGCTTGCTACATTTATTTGCGCGGGAAACCCAGTGTAAAAACATAAATGCAATTGTCTCTTCACTGTCGCAATTACTACATGTTACTACATGTTCATCATTTTAGCATGGTCAGTTAGGTGCATTTGTGGACAGCATGTAGCAATCACCAAACGCACTTGCATTGGCGCATTATCAAGTCCACTTTTTTGTAGAATGGAAGGAACTTCTTTCTTTCTTAGCAGATTCTGCAATAGTCACTCGGTCTCCAGTGCACAAAAGCCACGAAAAGAACATAAAGGATCTACTTTAAATCGAACCGATGTGAGAGGGCTATTTGCTCAGCTTTTCATCACTAAACTGTTTGTGATGCTGTGGCACATAAGACACCTGCATACGTCTGGCCTGAGAAAGAGTATATACATAGCTATGTAAATAAGTAAATAAGTTCTAGCCTGTTCTAGCCTTCAACAGTACACTGCCCTAGTACGCTGCATATGGAATGCTTGCGCTGTTTCAATTCTTTATTCAGAGTGCAGTCAAGATGAATTTGCGCAATGATTTTTCAAAGGTTTTCTGAATATGTGCCAACACAGCAACAAGCATGAAATACATTTTCCGTTCCAATAACAGTTCTGTTGAAGTGATACGATGCAGGATGATGCTTTTATTATTTTTTATGCATTGGTGCATGAGTAAATCAAACAAAACAGCTGGGGCACGTGAGCAGTGCTTTAATAGGTTTTGGGTTTCGAGTGACACCCAATCAAACTCCGTTTACTCCACTGACAACCAGTGCGAGATACATTCATGACAGCGAAGCATTAAACCCGGTATACTTTTCCCTTGATGTGCAATAAAGAAATGCCTTTGCGCTGTTAGTTCTATGCACTTCAGTATGAAAGTAAATTTAGGTTTTGGAGAGTGATATCGCCACCGGTGAACATCCAGTGTGGCTAAGCGGGGCCTGCTCATGGCGGTGCCATCTATCAGCTCGCAGCAGAACGCCTCAGCGCAGGCGAACATAATCTGGACACGCCAGCATGCTCAGTGTCAGCACCTGAACATTCTTACACTCTGCTGCCGATGTTGTTTATAAACCGTCTCTTGCTGGACTCTTCGACAAATGAGGTTGCTTCTGCCGAGTTTAGGTTGGATGAGACAGTTACCTGTCTGTGTTGGGTAGTTATTATCACATAGTCTATAAATACCATCTATGCTTCGAAATGTGTATTTCATTTAATGATCACATTTAGTTGTTTAACATGGCCCTGTCTTAGTCACTTGAGTATTCCACTATATCTCACAAAATTTTCCCTAATTGAAGCACTACTTAATCTAATAATAATGCCTAGGCTTTTATGGGCTGAACAATATGATATGAGGTGAGCCGTATCGAAGGGCTCGGGTGGGCTTTTTTTTTAAAGTGCACTTAAAATGCACTGCACACAGGCCTCTCCCACTTTTGCATCCATCAAAAATGCGACTGCCGCAATCAGGACTGAGCCCAAGCTACCTGATCCGAGGTCATACTTTATTACATAATGACAAGTACATCTGCTGAAGATACTACACTTTGCAAAAAAGCTTCTCGAAAAACTATTTCTTTGTTTAACATTTTTTGAACGAATTGTGTTTGTCTCCTATTAATATAAACATAACTCGAAAGCAGGTTTATTTGCATTCACCTCGATATATAGTATGGTACACGAAACCCAGTAGCTGTTGCACAAAAAATTCCAAACTCAAACATACAAAGAGCAGCCAATCTCCTCGGAATAAAAAAAGAGATTAATGCTCGGATGGGTTGGCAGGCAGCTGCCAGAAATGTGAAAGGGAGATGCCCTAAGTCCTGTGGCAGACTTGTGAACACGCACCAAAGTGAGAGACAAAAGTGAAAAATGTCACAGTTTCGCCGCAAGGGCGAAGCAATGAATGCGGTAGCAAGAAACTGTAATGCTATGCGAAGTGAGGCTCGCAGCTTCAGGAGCAGTATTAACTGTAGCAAACATGCACTTGCTAAGTGAGCGCCTCCCGTGGGCAGCGCGTGCTGGTGCGAAGGGCTTTACACGTTGTGTGTCACAAAGCTGCACATACAAAGCTAGGGGAGGACGCTAAATGAACAAACAGAAGATGAGCGCGAACTATCAAGTGAAGCACGCACGAAACGAACGCACAGATATAAACCGAACGAGCGCGAACAAGTTGTCACAATGGATACTCTCAGTTTGAACAGCACTCCTGTTGCAAAGGCGGCCGAAGCAGCGAAGGAAACTAGCGTGCTTCAAGTGTCAAGCTGTGACACTTGATACACGGCCGCTCAATAGAAAAGAGGTGCGGCCTGCCGAATGAAGCTGTTTTCAATGGGAATGCGCGTGATGAGCGGAATCATCAGACGCGACCGCAGTGGCACTGCACATGGGGAGCTGCCGCGCGAACGCTGACAAACGCTGCCATTTGGATGGCGCCGATAGCCGTATGCCGGCTGACGAAAGTACAGAAAAGGGTGTTTTTGTTTTATTGTGTTATACGTGCACGTGATCACAGCTGGCTAGCCGCCTGTGCGAACCGGTGCGGACCGGTATTCTTTCTCGATGTTGAGCGCCATTGGGGAGACAACGAGTACTATCGCATTCACAGACAAAGAAGCGCATTCGGCAGGCCGCACCTTTCTTTCTCTTGAGCGGCCGTGCTTGATAGTTCACGCTCATCTTCTGTTTGTTCGCTTAGCGGCGCCCCTTGAGCTCGAGTGACTTTCGTACACTCCCTTGCGCTCCTCGCGCCATCTCGCTGGTAATGAAGAAACTCCTTATAAGCGCCTGCCGTCTCTGAGTCCTGCCAGCGGTAAAGGGTGTGTATATAAGGCTCGCCGTTAGCTCCCAAAGGATCTGCTCTTTGTGGCCTAGTGGTTAGTGCCATGCGCTGCGGAGCGAGAGGTTCCTGGTTCGATTCCGCGCTTCGGAAGCATTTATCTGAATTATTTTTCTTTGGGATTTTTATATCTATTTACATACCCATACATATACGGTTCATGATGGCGGCGAAGGGGACAGCAAAAACCAGCCGAGACTGTCCATATAATTGCTATCGCAATAAAATTCAAGAGTTGTCCTAGTGCATTTTGACAGATGGTGCAATCGCTCCTAGACATACTGTTGCAAAGTAAAGAAATATGTTTGGAAGCTAAAATAGCAATTAGCAATCACTAATGAAAGTTCCCCTGATATAAAGATCTATTACACAAGCTCAAACGATAATCAAAACAGATGCACCCACTATTTCACCAGTTTCACTACAGGGTCGTTGGTGAATGGCATTAGCACACACACCGTCTACACATGCAGGAATGTTCACTATGGCTGTGAAAGTAAGGACTAAATCAAGAACGCAGGAACACTTAAAAAAAATAAGGAATGGAATAATTCCAGACTCAAACAAAGAACATTGCATCAATGCTTTCGTGCAAGATCGCGAATCCTAAATGGGCCACACGTCTCTTATTATTGAGTGTGTTATCCAGTACAGTCATCGGTTCACTACAGCACATTGCTCTTTTCTGCCCTTTCCTGTCTTTTGTGTATGACAAGTGCTACATTGGTATATTCGCCATGAACAAGAATGGCTGCACAGCTAATTACACCAAGTTGAATGAAAATCTTATTGGTGAACCTTCCTTGCCAATTTACTTTTCTTAATTGCATGCTCACTTGGAAAATTACCAAAAGGCTTTATAACGTATAGAGCCACTACTGAAGGAAACTTGCCCTAGATGTGTGCCATACGAAATGGTGTACAAAACACTGAAATGTGCTGAATTTATTTGAATGGACACATCATTGTAACAAACTTTTGAGTGTGCAGGTATTACCTTGTGTTGGCGTCACAACAGGCTGATCCTACGAGAGATTGAACATGCATATACACTTAATATTTTTGTTTTGCCTAGTTTCTAGCAGAGCTGTGTAAGCTGAGCGTTGGTCTGCAAGCACGAGTTGAAAATTACCATCAGGAAATAGGTGTGCATGCACTTCTATGAAATGCACGGCATTTGTACACACTTCTTTCTCCTCCTACGGTCATACCCTCAGCCCACTATATGACATAAAGGCGAAGCCATTTCATAGCATAATGTAGCCTCGCAAATACTGAAAGGTGGTAGTGAGGGCAAGGAGGAGGGGACAAGGCAAAACACAGTACGGCCTTGTATAGTGACACGTGCGGTTGTTTTGGTTTATGTGGACAGCTGCTATCACTTCCCAGTGACAGGCGCGCTCGTTTTGATTGTTTGCGGGGAGCACTGTTATCACTTTCTGTTAAGCGCAACGCGGGCCGCGTTTATCTTGCATGCCACTTCTGGAACCGTGTCGACCATTCTTGAAACTTTGCATGCTTGACGCGCACATTTCAGTAACTTCTGGAACTCCAGAGATAATGCGAGAACGCGTTATGACGCGTGTATAAAAGGCGGCGCAGTACGCCACTTGTCAGTGTTTCCGTCGACCGATGACTGTTCACGCCGCTGTTGCTGTGCATTGTCATTGCCTTTGTTTTGCTGGGCACAAGTTCGCCCAATAAACAGTTCGCCTGACATCACCTTGAGTCCTGCGTGCTTCGTCTCGAGTGGTGCGTGCGTCACTACCACGTGACAATAGTAAGTATAGCAAGCGGGTGCGAATTAGAAGCCAAGGTGAGGAGGAGAAGAGACCATAAAGCATGCACAGTATTGTACAGTATAGCAGGGGGTAGGAAAGGGAAAGGTGAGGAAGAGGGCAGTAGTTGAAGCAGAGCGTAAGAGGGTGGGAGAAGCAAGTGAGGGAGAGAAGAAAAAAAGGGAGGGTGGGGAATGTCACCAGTTCCACTCCTTCCTTCGCTTTCACACCACTAGCGTGTATAGCTGCCCCAATTTATGTGTCATGACTTTTTCAAACTGCCCAGAACAGGAAATTTTATTCCTGGAAACAGCTCCCACCATGGCAAAAAATATTTAAAGGTGGTTGCGCAGGTGTCCCGAGATTGCTTTACCCAACATTTCCCCATTTAATGGCCAAATTCAAAGCAAACTAGAAAAAAATTGTGCCGAAAACCTTTTCCATAACATTTCGTACACCTGACTGTAAATTAATTCCATGCAGTTTTCCGGCAGCACACAACACAAAAAATTGTAAAATATACCAAAATTACCCCAATGGGAAAAAGTCTTGCAACTTCCATACACACGTCGGATTTTCTATTTCAGAGACAATTTTAAAGTAAATACTAAATACAGAATTACATTGGCAAGAACCACACAATATATAGACTTCCTATAATGAATATTACAGAAGAAAAAATAAAGTTAAATCAGCATGCTTTTTCAAATGATCTCAAATTCAGAAAAGAAAATAAAAGCCCCAGTCCTAATATACACAAAAATTTTTTATGGAAGTCTGCTTATTCCAGGCAAAGCATTGACACAGTATTATGACTCACCATTTGCTTTGTATGCGAGATATAACGGGTTAAAATAAAAGACATAGCCCAGATGGGAAAAATTTTGTAACTGATCCCCCAGGATGCTTTTGCAATTTCACAGGAAACCTTGAAATAAGTAAAAGTATAGGTTATCATGTTCGCATCACCCCTAGAAAAATGGTCACTTCCCATAAGGAACTGAGAAAAAGAAAATAACTAATTCAGCAAGTTCTTTTTGCAAAAGAAGCTCACTGAAAAAACAAAAACAAACGGTCGCAATTTTACTCATTTTCGTGTGAAGTCCCCTTACGGAGGCAAAATTTAGGTGCGATTTCATGCACCATTTCCATCTCTAGCAAAATATAAGGAGAGTGAAGAGCTGGGCTGGTTGTTTCATGATCAAATTCAACGAAAAGCGAGCAATGTAGGACATGGATGAAGGTGTGTCTGCGTTGGTTCTTTCTTGTCCGTGTCCTACATTACTGGCTTTTCGTCGAATTAGCAAAATATAAGGGGCCAAAGTGGTCTAAGTTGAGCAGGCTGGCATCAGTGCCTGCTGGTTGTGTGTCAGTTTGCGTCGTATGTAGGCTGAAGGTTCTAATTCATGACAGCGAAATAACGTCACTCTGGTGGCTCCTTTTCAACAACATTTAATGACTTTTTCTGTGGCCCCACTTCTGATGAAAACAACAATAATCATAATCACTTCAACGTAGCTTACAATCACTGTACTCATTTCCAACTGCCCCAAAAGAGATAATCAAAATCATAAATCATTTAATGGTTACGGGTGCAGGTCTAGATGAAATCCATTCAGCAAATATAAAACTAGTTGCTCGTCTCATAGCCCTTGATATTATATCAGCAATTCAATCTTCCCGAGTGGAATATTTCCAAGTCAGATAAAAAAAGCAAGAATTATTCCAGCGTTTAAAAAACAAGACCGCACTTGCATCTCCACATTATTGTCCTATCGCAATACTCCCTTTTTTTTTAGCAAGGTCACTGAAAAGTGTATCGAAAAGTGCCTTACCAAACATCTCTCAAAATTTAAATATTCTTTCCTCAATAGGACTTTTTCAGGGCCTAGTTGGTGCATAGTGACGAAAATTATTTAGCGCAAGCAAAACGGAGCACACGAGAGAGACACACAAGGGACAGGCGCTACTTCCAACTGTTTATTCCGCAACGTCGTCGTGAAACATATAGTATATACATGTGGCACATGCGCAGATGCGTTCAATAAAAAAAGAAAAAGGTGAAGATGATAATAGAATTTCCTACCTTATATGCGCGTCGAGGAATCTAAATTAATTTGTGTGCAGAGTGACGGAAGGATCACTAACGCACCCTGGCCCCCTCTTCTTAATGAAGAAACCTTTAGTAATAAGTGGGCTTGCTCATTGCTGCTTTTGCCGAAAAACTTTGCCTCGAAAAACAATGCCTCACACCCACACAAGTTCACGTGATCAGCTAAGTGCATTCGTTCCTTCTTTTCTATGTTCAAGGCATGCTCTCTAAAACAGTCATTTGCACACCTACCAGTTTGACCGATATAACTTTTTCCACAGGACAGTGGTATATCATAAACGATGCCACAGGTGCATTTCACGTAAGGCATAAGGTGCTTTTTTTTGGGGGGGGGGGCAACCTCGCCTTGCTGTTTGTGCCGCCGATATGCGAGGGCAAAGTCGGGCGAGCTTGTTGGGGGCAGAAAAAAGACCACTCCAACGTCGTGCTTATTCGCTAGCCTTCTTGAGGTTATGCGAAACCTTGTGTATGTATGGAACAACTACAAGAGCACGTTTCTTTCGAGTGAAGTCACCGGCGTCCATGTTTATACGTTGTTTGCACCTTTGCAGCAAGCTTTCCTCTACTGCTGTGATCACTGCAGGTATCCAGGATAGCCTGCCATCAGCAGCTTTGTTGTGCATCAAAGCTCTGTTGCATTTCGTGGTGGCACGATTTATTCAGCGCAGATTCAAGGCAAAGTTGTGCAATGGCTCTTTTTACCGTCTTGGAGTGAGATGAGTTAAACAGTAAAACACCCTTCTTTGCCCGAGGTTGATATGATTAGCACACCTGTGGTCCCGAATAGCTAAAATCGATATCTAAAAGCTGCATTGTGCTCTGTGTTGGAAGTTCATGTGTAAAGGACAGTCCCTTCCCATGCGGTTTAAAAGCCTCTAAAATCGTGTCCACTTGGTCCCTGTATAAGCCCCTGGCGTGTGGTCTAAGCACTACTAAAAAGTCATCTACATATCTAGAAACACGTAAAACCCTCCCACCCTCATTAAAAACATGGTGCAGTGCGCAGTCGAGCTGGGAAAGAAAAATATTGTATAATATTGGCGCTACGCAAGAGCCAATGCAGACGCCCTCCCTCTGCAAAAAAAGTTGCTTTTCAAAAGATATGAAAGTAGAGTGCAAATAGGTCTCTAATAAAGTAAAACGTTAGCGGAGCTCATACCCAGAACGCAGCGGGTGGTTCATTGGAGACAGCCTTACATAGCAAATCTTGCAATAGTGGCAATGTGCTCGGTTTTGACTCGCACCACCCTGCAGAACACAAATATGCTGTTGTGCGTACACTTCTGTCACGCTGCGATGCGCTGTCATCGATGCAGGCCCTGAGGAAGCACGAAGAAGCCAATGCTGCCACTGTTTTGAATAAACAAAGCTACCCTCAGCGGTTTGTCGACGATACGCGACACCGCATGCAAGGACCTTGCGAGAACAGGACTAATAAGGCTACTTCTTTTGTGTGCAACCCTTATGTTCATGGTGTGTCAGAAGCAGTACGTAGGGCCTTGCAACCTTTGGGTGTTCGAAGTGCGTTTAAACCTATGCACAACACTGGCAAATGTGTTCTTGAAACCAAAGGACTGCACCGCCCCGCCCCCGGACAAACAAAGCAGAGTTATTTACAAGGTCAACTGCCGCACAGACTGGAATGCCAGCTACATTGGTGAGACACGGCGACGACGTCACAATTGCCTCAGGGACAAGGCAAAGATGTCACAAAAGCCACATGTGCAACACGTGCTCAGACAGAATAGTCAGCCACTGCCTGACAAAAGGTCACGTGTTCGATTTCGATAATGTGACGATGCTGGCAAGGGAACAATGGTGGGACCCAAGAAAACTTGTAGAATCATGGTTTATCCGTCGCAATCAATCTCTATGCCATTGGCCCCTGATGGATGTTCACAGCAAGATATAAGTAGGATGTATACTTTCATCGGATGCCATTTGTGTATTGACCATGTGTGATGGAGTGAAGTGGCCGTGCGGGGCAAAGTGTACTGTGTTTGAAGTGCGCACCACCGATCCCATCAACATAGAAGACGACGAGGCAGTGTGTCATTGCGCGTGGTGGCGCGAAACTACCCGACAAATGAGGACGCGCCACGGCAGAAGAAAAAGTACGGCCGAGGCTTTCGGGAGCGGAGCGGGAGCAGACGTGGCTGAGGCGTGGTGGCAGGAAGAAGCGGACCAGGGCGCGGGAGTGGCGGCCGAGTTCCTGTGGCAAGGCCGCTGCAGGCGCCCACCTGGGCGTGTACCCGAGCGGTACAGCATCTGGCGTTGGCCAGGTTTTGCAGCATCTGGCGTTCGCCAGGCTCTCCATCGGCTTCCCATCGTCTGGCGTTGGCCAGGCATTCCACCGACTTCCCATCGCCTGGCGTTGGCCAGGCAATCCACCGGCTTCCCATCGCCTGGCGTTGGCCAGGCACTCCACCGGCTTCTCATCGTCTGGCGTTGGCCAGGCACTCCAACGGCTCTCCATCGTCTGGTGTCGGCCAGGCATAACCGCGTCTCTGGTTCGTTGTCCGAGCGTCGGATGAAGACGCCGAGAGGTTGCTGACCCCGACTCGTCCGACGCTACCTTCCCACCGAGCGACACCTTGACACAAGTCCGCCCCGAGTGCGTCTGCTGCATCCATCTCGCCATCTACTTTCATGTGCCCCCCAGAACGGTGACAGTCTTGTCTTTTGAACTATTCTTACGCACCGCTAGCTATTTTCCCTCACATTCAAAGTCGTGTTAACTTATCCTCTACTTCTTATGCTTCGTCTTGTCTTTATCCTTTCCTCTCTTTAATCCGTTTCTGTAAATACAGCGAGTGTTGTTTGTTTGTTTTGTTCTGCACAAACGGTCTCGTCTATCCTTTCTCGATGACTGTCAAGCCATCGAGTTTTGAACACACGAACCTACATGAGGGCACGTTAATTGGCTAGCCCCGTGACACCATGCCACTGACGATTAGGTGGCAAAATGTCTGTTTCGTAAATTTTTGCAGTTGAGTAAAGTTATTGATCCAAAATGTTGAATATGAATTCCCCTGGCTTTCATAACATTCTAACACGAAAGTGTTTTATGCTGGGGTCCACCACTTCTGTAACAGAAGTGGATCTCTAAAGAAATGAACACACATTTTCAATGAAAATGTTCTACGCAGTCTGACATGAAGCCACCTTCAACCGCGATTTGATGAGAGGAGCTGGATGCTCTACCGATATACCACCGCAACATTGATGATATAGGGAACCAATGGCCCTTATACGTTTACTACAGCACTACACGAGTTACATTTAATCGTCATGTCATCCAGTTAAAGTAAAGGTGTTCAGTACAGTGAACTATAGTGTTTAAAGGGCCCCTAAACCACCCCTGACATTTTTTTGAACATTTCAAGTTAACACGCGCATCAAGTTGAGAATTCCGTCACGATGAATGATGTCAAATGCGGCAGCGCTATGTGCCGCAGCAGTGCCACAAACTCGAAAAACAATCCCGTGCGCATCTTCGGCCATTTCTGGCATACCAAAGTTAGCCGCGACGACATTGGGGTTTTTGGTGACGTCAGAAGAGTCCAAGCTCTGCTGATTGGTCGAAGGAGAAAATCGACTTCCGGTTAGTCTGCTAGCAAATGCATGCGCTCCCTGCCTGTTTGTTTTCCTCGTCGTGTGTCGTTCGTGTGGCGTTCGCGTGCGAATTCGTACATGCGCTATGCTACGCAAGTGAGGCACAGCCAACTAGAAACTGCAGCAACTGTCAGAACATGACGGATAGCGCCAACAGAGGGCGTTGGCACAGCACCAACAAAACACTTGCGCGAACGCGGGAGCCTGGCGGAGGCGGCGTCATCGGCGATATATGTCACGTGACATTCGGAGGAGCATTCGGCAAGGAGGTGGCACCGGCAAGCGACCGGTGGGACGCAGGAGAGAGCGAAACAAGCAAGCGCCGTGTTTTAATAATCAAACGCGTGTAACTTGGCTATTTCGGCACCATTTCGAAAAATTCTTGCGGCTATGTGTTTGTTGCATACACCGGCATAAAAGCAACACCACAACCAAATTTCGACCTCTTGGTGGTTTAGGGGCCCTTTAACAAGCAAAATTACTCAATTAACATCGCCTCCCTTATACTGCCACTCTTGGTTCGCTTAGGTTCGCTGTGGTGGTACTGCCATCTAGAAACAGTAGATAGAGCGAAGCAGATTTTCGAGCTGATTCGCGCCGGCAGTCAGTGCTTTGGTAGCCTTTGCGCCTCAACTGGCGTGGAGGTTAGTGGCACAGCAGTGTTGTGACGGTGCATTCCTAGGGCGAAGTACGAACGCAGCGGCTACAAAATTTGTCTTGCGTGGCCAGGTGTGTTGAGTTGCGACGCTGCACTGCTCCAGGAATGCAAGGATGGCCGTCGACAAGCAAATGATTGGCCTTTCGTCGCAGTGGGCTGTGGTAAAACAAAACGATTCGCTGACAACCCGTTCGGTTTCTCTTTCAAGGCGTCACCATTTGTGGACACCTATTTGTGGCAAGTTTGCGCAGAGCTCTTGTGCATGCAATTTACTGTTTCCGGAGCAATGTGAGTCATTTGGGAACTTCCCCTCGCATACAAGTGCCAAGGATCCCTGTGCCATGTCGAGGTGCCGCTGATGTCAACATGTAGTGTACTCACATGCCCACAATCCCAACCCATCTCCACCCTTCAATGCACCAGATTGCCGCTTATCATTCCACAACTTCAGAAAGACAGGTTTCACTTTTGTGTTGTAGCGAGTGGGATCAACCACATTTTTTTTTTTCACATCCCCTCTATGCTCGCGCAATACGGCCTACTGCTGCTATGCTGTGTTGCTTTGTGTTGTGCATGAGTGCTCCTTGCCCAAAAGTCTTCCGGTGCCCGTTCAGAGTGTGTGGGAAGGGGTTTCTAAACGAGTGGTGTGGTGCGGGAGAGGGGAATGCACAGCGTGAACAAATTTTCGCATCTGAAGCCAATAGCTGAGGTTTTTTTGGGCAAACCACGACCAAGCTTGTGGCATATACGACCGAACTATGGATGAAGAAATGAAGTTGTGAAGGGCTTGACGGTAAACACATGGTCACTTGTGAACAAGGATGTCAGTGCAAGTTATAACGGAAGGCCTAACGTAACAACGTTAGTACAAGTTTTAGCCTTCCCACCCTAATGAGGTTGCACCCTTGGCCTTTGTCGAGGTACGGATATTTGTCATGTTGAATTATTCGAAAGTTCGAATGCCAGGCATTGGAAAGTCGAATCGAATTATTCAGTTGGGTACTATTCTATTCCAATCTCAAATATTCGCATACCTCTAATAATGAGCCCTTTTATGACAGGCCTTTTGAGAAATGCGAGAAAAGTGTGAAACCAGCGATATTCGAGAACCTTCGCGATATAAAGGTTGAAAAAAAAAATCGCCTATCCGTGCAATTCACGCTCACAAAAACATTGGCTTGTTTTCTGGATATACAAAAAATTGAACTATATGTGATACAAAAGCCAATTCAACAAATTTATAACACCTAGATGCACAAGATAAACTCAGTCTATGCTGAATAGCTTACTCATCACAACTTAAATAGTACTGACACATAAATTTAAGATGGTGCCCATTAAGCTAACCAATTTAAATATTCACTTTAAAACTACATGAATACCGAATAAACCTGGTGACCATGCTGTAGGTGTTGAAAAGAGCTGTATTGAAATCCTTGTATGTTTTGAGCTTCAAACTCTTTAAAAGTCAATAACGAAAAAAAGATCTCTCTGTCTTAAATCCACCTATGGCCCAAACAACACAACAAGGCCCGCTAAAGAAATCCCTGAGGTTATCTCCTATCCCCTAAATGGCATTTCTAATGCTATGGATCCTTACATCTGGCATTCTTCATTGAAGATATACCAGCCAGGGTCAGTGTGACCTATAAAGCCCTGTAGGAAAAATGATTTCAAACCAGTTCCACGCCCCGAAAAGTATTGGAACAGCAAATTTGTTCTTTTATTGTCAATCATGACGTATCCGGCAAGAATGCCGAATTATTCATGTCATGACACATCAGTTATGCTAGTCATACTGCACTTCATCATTACCTACCGTCTGTACATGATGTAATCGTGCACCTCTTTCTTTGAGCTAGACCTTTTCCACACCATCACACACTGGCCTTCACAAATGCAGCCACAGCTACGCGATCAAACCCACTACTTCAAGCTAAGGCTTTATTTCTACGCTTTACCACACATTGCCTTCCATATTCACCATGATTTAGCAGTGGGCTGAAGGTGACTGCAGGTCGAGCGCAGTGATGGGTTGAAGGCAAGAGCAGGTCCATGTTGAGCGATTCGACATACAACACAGCCTTAGCTTCGAAGAGCATCACTGTGAAAAGTTGCTGAATATATAATTAATGAATCTGCAGGTTTTTAGTTACCTTGTGACAAGATCACTGAACATGCAGAACTTCAAATTTGGCACAACAAAACTTTGGCATTCGTCTAATTAAGTATAAAGAAAAAATACTTGACAACTGCAAACATAAACGAAACACTGAAGTGGTTTAGACCAATCAAATATTCAACGGGAATTCTGCTGCCATTAATTTCACTATTTTATGTACAACATTAGAAGAGAAAATCAAGGTCAATTTTCTACTGATGAATTTAATGCGAAGCTCATGCCTACTGCAGCATGTTGGCAAGAAGACGGCAGTTGTTATGATGCACCTTCTGTGAGACATTGTTGGCCGCCTCTGCATTTACAGTTCCTGTCCCTCCACACAACATTTTCAGATACTGAGAAACATCCACCAGAAAAACGTCAACGAGGGTGCATGTCAGTGTGTCGAATTGACTGCTATTACTGTCACATGACCACTACAGCGTCTCTTCACAAAAAAACGCCAGAGGTAGTTTGTAGTAATCCTCATTATTGTATTCTACACATGTACCCCACTGAACTCTGTAATGCCTTGGTGCTTGAGGGTATGTGAAATGAGTACGGCAACCCACTAGCGGCACTGCTTGACAGTCAACGCCAGTCCTGTCCCTCTTGGCTCCTTGTTCCTGTGAGCACTGAATATTTTCCCAGAAGTACCAACTAACTCAGTGTCCCATTTAGCTCCTTCTAGCAAGTTTCGAGAATATAAGGAAAGTCCAGAATGCTCATAAATTTCACTGGTGCGTGGTTGCAGCTGAGTGGATGGTGTATGAAATAACATTCATAGTGCATCATATTGACTGCTGGTGTTTTACAAGCCAAAACCATGATATGATTATGCAGCACACTGTAGCGGAGGGCGCCACAAATTTTGACCACCTGGGTTTGTTCAACGTACAGCGAAATCGCACTATACATAAGCCGCTAGCATCTTGCCTTCATTGATATCCAATGGAGGCTCTCTGGCGCACTGCCTTCAGTGGTGAAAGATGCCGAAGCACTACCCACTCCCTAAAATCTAAAAAGGCATTTCAGATTTACAGTAGGGCACCCTATTGCAGAATTCAAGGAGCAGTTTTAGTAGCGGAGCTGTTCAAGGTGAACCCTTCACCATCTGTCCGGCGCCACAAAGAAGGGAAACGTGCACTCACATTTGCCACTGATGCAGTAACCACTGCTGTGCTCGACCCACTTTTGCCCTGAGCCCACTGCCGCATAACAGTCATTATGTGAATGGTAATGTGTGATAAAGTGTAGAAAAGGTTTAGCTTGAAGTTGGGGGTTCGATTCCCACAGCCACGGCTGCATTCCCATAGCGCAAAATGCACAGAAAGGAAGAAAAATCTTGAGTGTGTGGTGAATCAGATATAGTCAACACATAACAGTGCTGGGCAGTATCGAAGATACATGTATCTTAGATACTATCTTAGATACTTTTTGAGTATCTTGTATCTGTATCGCGATACATCTTGAAATACGTGTATCAGTATCTGTATTTTCGATACATTGAAGAATGTATCGAGTATCTTAAGATACAAGATACTGATGTCGGAACATCACTGCGCGACACTAGAAATACTGGCAGAAGTCCGCTGCTCAAGCAGGTACTGGCGCCACTAAGCTTATAACGCTGATCCGCGGTGTAAACGAACAAACTGCGAAGCGCGCGACGCAATTGGGGAAAGCGCGGGCGGTGAGGAGAGGAGGAGAAGGAGACCGATTGAGGAGAAATTGCGCTGCGTCTAGCTTGCTTAACTGCCACAGTGACGTAACGCCCTCTCATGGGATTACAAGAAAGGACAAATGAGTGAGTATCTCAATGTTACGTATTCTAGTACTCCGTACTGCTTCGGGCGATCGAAAAGTTGGTCTTGTCTTCGGCTTCCAGGAAGCTGTTTTCTGCAGATTTCTTTTGCAAAACTCAACATGGATAACGATGGCCGGCATATTCTATCTTGGACGGCACGTACTTTTCTGTTTCTTCTTCGGATGGAGGAAATATGTTAGGAAGGTGCCTTGAGAAACATTGTAGTACTTTCTCATGAGCGTCCCCACCCGCCACGGCGGCCTAGTGGTTAATGCGCTCGACTGCTGGCCTGAAGGTCGCGGGATCGAATCCCGGCCGTAAAGGCCGAAATCTGATAGCGGCGTTATACTTGAGTCCCGTGCAGTACTGTACTTAGATTTAGGAGCATCTTAAAGAACACCAGATAGTCTAAACTTTCAGAGCCCTCCAGTACGGCATCCCTCATAATTATATCGTGGTTTGGAGATGTAAACCTCAACAATTATTATTGTGACCGTCCCCATGAGCTCTTTCATGACATTTTCCACAAGCAGTGAAATTTCCAGTGTGTGATCTTACTTGGTAGGCTGACGACACCTTTTGCTGAGAAACATCGTAACTAATAATGTTACAGCACGATTCGTTCTATTATATATATATATCCATCCTTTCTGAGTCACATTGTTCTTTTCGCTGTCACAAATCACAAGGTAATTCGCGCAATCAATGTCAAGAGTATGAGTAGCGGAGGTATCCTGCGACACTTTGTACCGCTACGATGTCTGGAATTCTCTCGTAGAGAGAAATTATTACAAAAATTGCACATTAGTGAATCCGTCGATGACGAGCGCTTTACGCGAGCACATAACTAGAATTTAGGAAGTCATTGCGGTTTTATGTCCTTTCTGTATAGAAGATCCGTCACAAAATATGTCGCTACGAGCGTTGTTACTCCTGTACACTTGTCCCGTGGTCCGGTACTGCGTAAACGGTATACGCGTACGGACCAGGTTAAACTCAAAGTCGTAATTGCGGCATCGTGCCGAGGTTTTGCATCGCCATTTTTGTTATTAGGTGGGAAACCACTACCTGGTTGGCAAGTAGAGCATCGACTTCCATGAATTACAAAAACCACAAAAAACCGCCGACAGCGTAGCTTACACACAGCTGTCATGTTTAGCAGCCAAAAGAGCCCCAATCAGTTGTTTGGGAATGAAAACAATATAATTATAGCCAGAAAACAACAGTTGTTGAGATACTAACACATGTTTCATTCAAGTTAAACTTGGTTGGTCGCAGTTCTGAAATTCTAAAGCAAACACTCCTGTTCATAGGCGTTTTCTCCTGCATTATATATGTCTATAATATGAAATTTATAAATGTATCGAAGTATCTTAAGATACAAATGGCAAGTATCGTATCGGATACAATTATTGAGGTGGTATCTTGTATCTGTATCCGAAATACTTCTTGCCCGAGTATCTTGTATCGTATCGCGATACAATTTCAAGGTATCTTTGCCCACCCCTGACACATAATGGTAAAAGGTGCAGCATCAAGACCCTAGCACTTCGTGAAGAACATAACATGATGACAAAGCACGCATGCATGACACCAGCACAAACGGCACACCATGACACTGATAACTTGAAACCCTCGCCAGTTATGCCACGATTAACAATTAAGGAACACCTTTGCCATTCCAACAGTTTTTGCTGCAGAACCGGATTCAATTTTTAACCACTTGCCTTCAGTGAAGGGCAACACTTTGCCAAATACTTGAAGAACTTTGGTGTGTATGTGTACTGTGCCCTCCGACTGGAGAAGTACATGTAGACACCGCCTGACATTCGCAGTTCCACGAGGTTTGCGTCTGCATGAGCTCGAATGAGGTGCCACGCATGCTGTGATGACAGCGGATGGGCCAAGACGTCAATTGTTCTTCGAAGCACTCTGTCATGTGCCACCCGTCGCCACTGCCGGCAAACGCTGCAAATGTAGAAGAAAGAACAAAAGCTCACAGGTGTGCATTTCACAATGTACAATTCAGCTTTTCAAAAATAAAATCTGTCACAGTCATCAAGGAGAATCATGATAGTGAAGGTGTGCAATCTTTTGCTACTCACAACCCTGTAATGTAACAAACAATGAAACCAGGGAAAGCAGATAGGTAAGCTAGTTGCTATGTGTAATTCAAACCTATGCTTAACCAAAAAAAAAATAAATAAAAGTAGATAACTTGTTTTTCTACACTTTTGATCTACACTAGAACAGAATATCTGACACCTGATGTTAGCCCATGAATAAATTCTTGAAGGTTACTGGATGCTAGCCTAGAAGTTCTTTCATCATTCGTCTTTTACACCATTCTATAACTTGCAATTTTTTATGCTAATGTACTTTTGACTTAGTGCCCCTATAATGACCCCATTATAAGCCGAAGTATTTCAAAAGAAGTAAAGTTGCAGCAATACAAAGCCTTAAACACAATGTATGAATTGTGTGTGTCAAGCTAACTGCAGCACCATCACACCATTCATTTTCTTGAGCATTTGCGCATGTTTGCAAGGTTACGCTATCCTTGGAAGTGTTAATCAGTACCATTACAGTCTTTTGAGGTTAGCAGGCAATAAAAAGGTGCATATCAAATGAATAACAAGAAAAAGCAGGTTTGAGGTACTAGTAACGATGACACAAAACAAATAAGACAAAAGCTGGGAAAGCACTGGAAGTTGTTAGTGTTGCTTCAAACATCCCCATAACTGGATGAGCATACCTGCAAAGATATTCAAGGCCCTGTCTAGACTGAACTGAAAGTAGTTCAACACGAATTTCTTGGCTTTGATGGAGATGATGGGTTGTAATGCCTCTGGCAAAGCAGGGATATGTAGGAGTAAAGAATAAAGTTAATTAAACTTCTGAACCTGATTTTGCTTATTTATTTATTTATCTATCAAATGCCCACAGTGCACTCATAGGTGTTCCACTGGAGGGGAATTACATAAAGCATATAATGCAAATGCTGTTCCAATTCAAGCAGTACATCCAACCAGACATGTGTTAGTCTTTGTGTTATTCTTGAGTCATTTCTTTCTCTTTCATGTGAAAAATGATGATAAGTTTAATATTGATGTGTTCCCTGACTGTGCATCGCACAGCAGCAAATAAAGTTCTCAGTCTGTGTCAAAAAAGCTGGAATATTTCTTTGGTGGTGCCCCTTTTCTTTTTATGGCGCTGATTAAGGAGCAGAAAAAAAACTTATCTGCCATGAGCTGAAAGTTCATTCGGCGGCAGCACCAATCACCAACTGTGTTACCCTAGCAGGGGATGCTCCAGCTGTTGCAAAGCACAAGTTCTGTTGATGCCAGCTGCCCATGCTGCTGCTATAACCAAATACAGTCTAGCCTAGCTTGGATAGCCACAAGAAGGTTAAGCCTTGCTGCCATGAAATTAGAAGTAAATGCGAGGGAAGAAAATACAGGTCAGATCAAAGGGAAGAGAGACAGGAGGAAGGAGAAGGCGAGCCAGGGAAGGGGCGACTACCAGTCTCCCTAACGAAACTTTTGTGCACACAACACGAAGCCACAACAAAGAAGTACACAAGGACTAGCGCAGACTATCAACTGACCTTTATTCGATAAACATCCACATATATATACTCTCGACATGCACCTCATGATCACTGCACATGAGCACAACGGCATATTGTAATCATTTACATACAAAATAATAAAACCTTTAACAAAAACGTTGCGTTATCACATCTTGTTCATCAGGTCAATTTCCTTGTCATTCAGCGCTACTGATGGTTGACTGACATATGTGTCTTGAAGTCTAGATATATGCCAAGCTTCCACAATCTCTCTTGTTGTCTGATTAGGGTGAACATACAAAATATCAGTCTGATTACACAAAGGACTGCACGCATTCAATGAACAACGCGCACAATGTAATGCCAAATGTGTTAGCTGCCTTCCCTTCAAATTTGCTAAGTGCTCTTTTAACCTCACGTTGATGCATCGTCCAGTCTGCCCTACATAACGCTTGCCACATTTAAACGGGATCTTATACACTACATTTCTTTTGCACTCAACCATTTTTACCAGTCTCCCTCTGCTTGGTCAGTCCTATGGTGCAGTCTACACAAAGTCAGGCAAAAGGGCTGTGTCAACTCCACCAGGGGTCCCTAAAGACCCAAACGCTCGGCACTGGCTCATCTCCCAAGGTACTTTTTAACAGCGGAGCTGTTCAAAGCTGAGGCTGTGCTGTGCATCGTATGACCTCCTTGTCACGCAGGAGGGTGTAAAGTGGACTCCTCTAGCCCTTGACCTACTATCCACTGCAGCGCTCGACCCACTCTTGCCCTCGCCTAAGTGACACTGATTACGCGAAGGCCACTGTGCGATAAACTGCGAAGGAGGTTTAGCTCAAGGATGTGTGTTCGATCCCCACAACCATGGCTGCATTTCCGTAGTGTGAAAATGCAACACAATAAAGGAGGAAGGAAATGCATGGGTGCACGCACAGTGAGGCATCATGTAAGGTCACTAGGTAATGGTGAAGGGTGTTATGACTAACGCAGCTCACAGGTCACGGCATCAAGAACGCGACACCCTTGCCAGTTACGTCACAATTAATGATAAAAGTACAGCTTTGCTGCTTTCATGGTTTCTATGGCAATTAGGTGGCTTGAATTATTTTCTGTGGGCATGGCTCAGCCACTCATAGCCATGTGTAGGAGTCGTTGCATCCCCTCCCTTCCACCCTCAGAAGCTTGAGTCCAGCTCGAGTTGATGAAACCACCCACCAAATGCCTGCAGGAGCAGATACCCCTCTGTTGTTTATTATTTATTTGACAAATACTGTCACCTTACACAGGCCATTACAGAGGGTGGATCTGGAGGCACACATCGGAGTACAATGTACCAGGGCTGGGCAGAGATTGTCATGTGCGCGCGAAAGTGGGTGCTTGTGTTGGTGTGTTTGGGCTGTGTAATGTATAATGCGTGTAATGGTGTGAAGAGCACGTGTGTCACATTTTGTCTGGGCGGACATGTGCACGAGGGACATGAGACCGGGCCGATGTGATGTGCGCGAGAGTGCGTGTGCCTGTGTTCCACGCTGCGAGGAGGAAGAAACGGCAACGAGGAAGCTCTTGCACGCGCCAAGGTGCGCGAGCGCGAGCGGAGAAGAGAAGAGAGAGATCAGACGGACTTGTGCTTTCGACACAGTCGGGTGTCCAGGCCCGAGTGTCAACATTCTTCCTGCGGTCCACGAGTTGGAGCTCCGGGCTCCACGTGGCCGCCTGTATATCCTCCCCGTCTCCTGCTCCAGGGCTGCAGTGGCCGGCCGCATTCTTCAAGCGTCGCCACTTCGCCTCGCCACTTCGCCTCGCCACTCTCTGGCACGTTCTTCAGCAGGCAACGCCACCTCGGCTCCCACCTGTCGTCCGCCCCGCCAGACGGTGAGCCTGTGTCGGCAGAGACTTTAATAGGGACGCTAAGTTTGTTTTGTTGCCTTGTTTATGTTCAGGTGTTGTGTAAAAGTGTGCGTGTGTTTGGTTGCCCTCTGTGTGTATAAAGTGTCTTCTGGAACGCTCAAACAGCCTCGTCGCTTCGATGGGAGCGCTCGCGTTCCCGTCCTAAATACATCCCTCTATATAGAACCTCCCATGACAGAGATACCCGAAAATGTATTCCAGAACAGAGATATCGAAATACACGGTTTAAAAGCCTAAAATAGAGATACTGAGATACATTTGTAATTGACGTAGCGGGGATATTTCGGAGATACTTTTGCAAAAAGACGAAAGAAGTATTCCGGAATACAGATACAGCAATACTGATACTGAAATACTTTTTTCTATGTCGGGGATGTTCATACTCCGTAAATACATTTATTATGTGCAGCATAATATTTAAAATGCTGCAGTGCATTGAAACTTGCAATTTGTTCATTATTTTATCACATTACTCTGAATGCCATTAAGGCATTACCAAGGAGGCTTGCACTGCACATAATTCTTAATAACAACATAAGTACAGATATCAGTTACAATAAAAAAATTACACTGTATCACAGAAAGAGTAACACCTGTTGCACACCGAAATCGACATATCTGGCAGCAACAGTATTACCTATGCTAGAAATAGCATACCTCAAGTGAAGCGCTAGAATCACTAATGAACAAAATGAGAAAAAGTATACATTTATTTAACAAAGCTCTGTATTGTTGAAAAGTTTGGCATGTTAATTACACTTAAGTGGCAGGGGCTTCTCAAATAGGCTGTCATCTCGACATCATTGGCTGTCATCTAGACATCGTCGGCACCAAATTTCCGCGTGGAAAAACATTATTGGAAACACGTCACTGCTCATTCCCGGAAAAAAAGAAAAATTGACGACATACCTGTGTCCTGCATAGTATCGTGATACGGGCAATAGTACATCGTAAAAGTATTTCACTACCGAGATACAAATACGTTCTGCAAATGTATCTCGATACAGCAATACAGATACTCAAAAGTATCTCTGAAATACTATCGCGATACCCTTGTATTGCGATACTGCCCAGCCCTGCCATGTATAATAAATAAGACTCTACATTAGTAATGACAACCATTACAATTCGTAAGCCTCATACGCAGAAGAAGTAAAAAAAAAAGTGACATCATTATGTTATAAGCAACTATTCTTCTACCCCTTTCACATATTTCTCTACACTATCCATGGAAATAATTTCCGAAAAGTGTTCCATATTTCTATGGAAGCAGGGAAAAATGAAAACTTGAATTTGTCGCCGCATGTGACATATTCCTAATGTGTTTATCATGACGCTTTCTACAGGAACAACAATGTGGTGGTTTCAAGTGATTGTGATTATTTTTATACGACCATGATAAGGCAAGAAAACGACCTTCATTGCTGCCACTCACCGTCGACAAGCAAGTGTAGGAATGCCTGCGGCATTTCAAAGAGCGCTGACACTGTCCTGACGGGAATACTTTGAATAGATGAGACATAATGCCTTATTTTGGATTCTTTTCAGCCTGTCTCAGAACAATACAACCGCAATGATGTTACATACAAGCATATAACCACAAAGGTGTTACAAGTGGCCGAGCGGTCAATACAAATTGTCTGCTCTTCGACTCCAAGCATAACAAGGAGAATTACAGCACCCACCTAATATTCTTAATATTCTATAATTGACATAACTGCTGTGGACAGCAATGTCAAGTGGAATAAATGAAATGTGCTTTCACAGAAAGGGTACCGTTAATTAAATTGCCAAGTTACTGCAGTGCAACATTTGCCAATTTCTTTTGGGCAGGTGATGGTGGCAATTCTGTGTTTATGACTTGAGTTGGTGTTAGCTTGATACTCATTGCCACCAACTGGCATACAGCTCTGGCTATGCAGACTTCTGTGTTTGTCTTGTGGAAATGTCTGAATGACAAATAGCATGGGCACTCCTGGAGCGGTTAATGAAAATGAAGCTCATGGCATTCCGAGACACCCTTAAGTATCTGACACGCTCCTGTAAAAAAACACGTTATCCTACTGACCTTCCACACCTAAATAAACAGCAAGAAGCACCGCACAATTTCTCTGCAGAATGCTGCTGGGGTGACCGATGGTGGCTGATGCCTGCTGGCTCCCTATTCAGAAGGTGCTCAAAAGGAGAGTGCCTTTACCCACACGTGGTGTGCTATGCACGGTCAGCTCAATGTAATAAGTCCACCATTTATAGACCTTTCCAATAGAGCCCTCCTGGGCGCCGCCATGAAATGCCGCTAGCGACGTCTAGCGGCGACGCCATCTTGGGCTGTTTGCTCGCCGGGCTCTCCGTGGGGGCGTGTGCATTCGTTGTGTGTGTTTCAGAAAGATCTTGCTTTCGCTAATAGTAAACATCGCGGAATCGTTAGGTAGGTTAATTTGTGAGTATGTGGGATCTGACTGATTAGCAGGACAGTTGTTATCGGCATTGTTTTGCGTCTTATTTCACGGGCAGAAGCGGAATCAGCGGGGCCGGTTGGTAGCAGTAAAACTGGGAAACCGGGAACATTGTCGCCTCTTCTTGGTTTGAGTTACTGTTGTAAGATTACTCGTATCATAATAAAAATACTGTTGCTTTTGCTAACAATGGTGCCACTCATTAAGGCGAAAGCCTTAATGTCTGAATTAGAGTAACCTTAATGTTTCAGTCACCTTAAAAGAGAGTGGTTCCAAAATTATGGAAAATTATCACAAGAAACGATGCCTTGAGAAATAAATGACTAATCACGTAACGCGATATATCAAAGGAACCCTTGGTTTAACGAGACATGACTCGGGCATAATCAGCATGATAGCCAGGCTTTAAGTCATGTTCATGACTATAACTATGAAAGTGAGCATGTCCAGAAATCAATGATTGAAAATCCCTAACTAATCTTGGTAAGTCACACAAGGTAGGTTAGACTGGTTACGATAACGAGAGTGCACCGTGATAATTACCAAATCACGATTAAAGAATGACCTCATTTTACAAAGCATGTTATTAATGACACATAATACAAGGAAAAGCTTGAAGCTGTAAGAAGGCGGTCGAGAAGGGTGTCAAACGAAAGGTGAATCTCGAAGGATGTGATATTGGTCATAGTCACGTTCATGACATGACATGATGTTCTCATGTCATGCTATGACATGAGCATGACTCTGGAAACATAATACTATTGGAAGGGGATCGATGTGGGTGTCAAACAAAAGGTGCATGTCGAAGAATGTAATATTGGTCGTAGTTAGGTTCATGACATGACCACTTTAAGTACACTACCTGAATAGGTGTGCAATGTGGCATGAGCTACAGCTGATTCCTCTTGCCCTTCCTTTCCCTCTTTGTTCTTCTTTATGCCTGGTACACTTTTTAATTAATTTATATTAATTAATTATTTATACACACTGCAGCCTCAACAAGGCTGTACGCAGAAGTAGGGAAAATATAACAACCAAAATATAAACAATCATAAACAGGCTTAGAGAAATTCGTTAAGGGGTAATGAACAGACACTTGCTAGCAGCAGATACCAGGCTTCGATAATTAAGGGAAGAAAGCTATGCTTGAACATGTCATTGTAGATGAAAAAGTTTGTTAAGGGCGTAGGCCGCTTGTCACAGATAAAGGTCTGGAAAAATTAAGATAATAGCCTACAGTGTCAAGGTGGGGAGAATAGATCAAAGTACAAAGGAATTTCAGGCATTCAACATGGCGACACACAAGTGTAGCAAGACTTAGCTGGAGGAAAAATTCAGCGTTTCATGATGTGCTCAGGTCATGCTATGACATCAGCATGACTCTGGAAACATAATACTGTTGGAAGGGGATCGATATGGGTGTCAAACAAATTTTGCATGTCGAAGAATGTAATATTGGTGATAGTCACGTTCATGACAATACATGATGTGCTCAGGTCATGCTATGACATGAGCATGACTCTGGAAACATAATACTATTGGAAGGGGATCGATATGGGTGTCAAACAAATGGTGCATGTCGAAGAATGTAATATCGGTCATAGTCACGTTCATGACATGACATGGTGTGCTCATGTCATGAGCATGACTCTGCAAAAACAAATGTAAAGGAAGGAGATCAAGATGGGTGTCAAATGAAAGATACAGGTCCAGAGACGCGAGTTAGTCACGTTCATGACATGAAATACATATGACACGAGCATGACGAAGAAAAAGTCAACGAGAAGGGGTCAAGATCGGTGCCCAACAAAAGATATAGATCGAGAGAGGCGATACGAGTTAGTCATGTTCATGACATGAGATACGTAATATGACATGAGCATGACAGAGCGAAAATTAACGGAAGGGGGTGAAGATGGGGGTCAAAGGAAAAGTAAACCTCGAGGGATGTGACGTAAGATATACTATAATCATGTTCATGACATCGCCTACATGAAATGACATGAGCATCATTATGCAAAAGGGGGTTTGATACCGGTTGTAAAACAAAAGGCACAGGAGAAGATGTGATATGAGTTAGTCATTTTCATGACATGACATGGTCATGGCACGACATGATTATGACTCAACATGAGAGCTTTAAAGGGCCCCTAAACCACCAAGAGGTCGAAATTTAGTTGTGGCGTTGCTTTTGTGCCGGTGTCCGCAACAAACACGTAGCCGCAAGAATTTTTCGAAACGGTGCCGAAATAGCCGAGTTACACCCGTTTGATTATTAAAACGCGGCGCTTGCTTGTTTCGCTCTCTCCTGCGCCCGGCCGGCCGCTTGCCAGGGCCACCTCCTCGCCGAGTGCTCCTCCGAATGTCACGTGGCATACAACGCCGATGACGCGCATCCGGTGGACGTGCCTCCACCGGGCTCCCGCGTTCGCGCAAATGTTTCGTTGGTGCTGTGCCAACGCTCTCTGTTAGCGCTATCCGTCGTGTTCTGACAGTTGCTGCAGTTTCTTGTCGGCTGTACCTCACTTGCACTTGCGTAGCGTAGCGCATTTGCGAATTCACACGCGAACACCACACGAACGACACACGACGAGGAGAACAAACAGGCAGGCAGCGCATGCATTTGCTAGCAGACTAACCGGAAGTCGACGTTCTCCTTCGACCAATAAGCGGAGCTCGGACTCTTTTGACGTCACCAAAAACCACAATGTCGTCACGGCTAACTTTGGCGCGCCGGAACTGGCCGGAGAGGCGCACGGGATTGTTTTTCGAGTTTGTGGCGCGGCCGCGGCGCGTAGCGCTGCCGCGTTTGACATCGTTCATCGTGACGGCATTTTCAACTTGATGCGCGTGCTAACTTGAAATGTTCAAAAAAATGTCGGGGGTGGTTTAGGGGCCCTTTAAGGGGGTTGAAATGCGTGTCAAACTACAATTCGAGGGATGTGATATTTTATAATCATGTTCATGACACGACATGATCGTGGCTCGATATGGTCATTACTCAATATAACGGCAAAACTCAATAAGTAGTGCAACGGCGTTCGGACACTGCTAACAAAGCAAGTAAACTTTAACAAGGTGTGATGGTCAGTCAGTAAATGACACAGTATATCTGTATGCATAACAACGTAATAATGTTGTGGCATGATGTATACACCATGGCATATGTGCGGCATCTACTCAATTAAAACCAGCGCTAGATAGCTACTCTTGGCTAGAATTCCTTCAACTGTCGGCTATTGCATGCTGACTTTCTCTTTAATGAATAACGTGGCTAATACTTACAGTTACATCGCTGGCATCTTGGCATAATATTAGCTCCCACGGTGTGTGAGACCTCGATTTTTTTTCCTAATCGGGTTTCTCATTTATCGCACTCATGGTCAAGAAGCAATCATTCGGCTCCGTTCTCGCAGCCTAGTTCATTATAGACTTCTGTCGAGCTCCCCACTTTTTTTTTTCTTTTGAAGGAAGCGTCCGCGTCACATAAGGCGCTGAAGCACGTTTGCCTTTCAACAAAACATGCCCACCTGATTTGCACTGCACAGGCCGGAGGCATACATCAGCAAGGACAAGAGCAACAAAAAAAGGAAAAGAAAAAGGAATGTCCGTACCAAAACCCCTTGCTTTGGTAGTACCGTGAAACGCGTTTAGCTCTCATGGTTGAAGCTAATCAAGTAGGGAGAGAATGAAAGAAGAAATCTGGGACATTCGCACCATATTCTAAGAACGGCACTGACTAGGGTTGAGGGTGTGTTGGCGACATTAGCGTTAGACCACATGGGAACATGAGCGGTGCGGCGTTTTCGCACGAGTACGTCAGTGAGTGCACAGCCGCACTCCTCCTGCGCAACGTTTCTTTTCTTCTGGTTGTACGTGCAACCGTAGACAATGCAGTGATGCCCCGTCGATTGACTGTTCTTAAAAAACATTTTAAATCGCTTTAGTGAGCGAAAAACAGCGCGCGCACCGTGCAAGCACGGCAAAACGTATGGGTGGCTCGGCGCAACAAACAGCCCAACGAAGGGGGGAGTGGCGCGGAGAGCCGTAGCAGACGACAAAAACAGGTTCCTGCTCGCCGGTGCGAGAGTGCCGACGGAAAGGTGTATACAAGATGCTCTGAATGCCACTTCAATCTCACAATAAAAAAACTGGCAAGTCTATGGCAATGTGCCATACTACTAATGATGAACACCTGCAGAGCAGTTTCACAGCCTTCACAATCAATCTAGACATCGTTTTGGTAGCATTTACAGTGCATGGCGCCATCCTGGTGGACTCCACTCAAGACTACTCAATGCCCAGAGGACCAGCATGCAGCTTTAGCAAAGAGACTTGTAGGCAACCCTAATCCTTGGTTTAGGTGTCCATTAGAGGTACTCAAACCTTGGCAGTGCCCTTGCACCACTTTAAGCACATTACCCAAATAGGTATGCAATGTGGCAAGAGCTACAGCTGATTCCTCCTGCCCTTCCTTTCCCTCTTTGTTCTTCTCTATGCCTGGCTCATATCACATATGCCTGTTGCAGGTATGAGCCACATGTGACTTTTTAATTAATTTATATTAATTAATTATTTATACACACTGCGGCCTCAACAAGGCTGTACGCAGAAGTGGGGAAAATATAACAACCAAAATATAAACAATCATAAACAGGCTTAGAGAAATTCATTAAGGGGTAATGAACGGACACTTGCTAGCAGCAGATACCAGGCTTCGATAATTGAGGGAAGAAAGCTATGCTTGAACATGTCATTGTAGATGAAAAAGTTTGTTAAGGGCGTAGGCCGCTTGTCATAGATAAAGGTCTGGAAAAATTAAGATAATAGCCTACAGTGTCAAGGTGGGGAGAATAGATTAAAGTACAAAGGAATTTCAGGCATTCAACATGGCGACACACAAGTGTAGCAAGACTTAGCTGGAGGAAAAATTCAGCGTTTAAAATCTCACACAATATGCACAGCCTTTTTTTTAATGAATTCTAGTTTTTTTACATTGCATCTCACACAAAATGCACAGCCCTTTTTTGAATGAATTCTAGTTTTTTGATATCACATTTTTCATGAGGATTCCACACAACACAACCATATCTGAGAATGAGGCAAATGAGAGTTTTGTAAGTAAGAAGCTTGGTTTCTTGAGGAGTAAGACGAAGCATACGATGTAAATAACCTAATCTCTTAAGGGCCTCGATACAGGTGAGATCAAAATTGTGTGTCATAAGAATACCGAGCTACTTGAATTTCAACAGTCTGTAAAAAGTAACATAATTATAGGCATAGTCAAAAGACATGGGGCATGAACGTCAAGTGAAGGACATAATTGCGATATTGTAGAAGCTAATATTCATTTGCTATGATTTGGAGCAGTTACAGAAGTGACAAAAGGAATTGTTGAGGGTGACATGATTCATCGAAGCTTTAACAGTGTGATACAGGACGTAATCATTCGCAAAGAGGCACATCCTCACGGAGGTGTAAAACAGGAGATCATTAATGTAAAACAGGAATAAAAGGGGACCTAGCACAGAACCCCAGGGAACTCCGGATGAAACAGGCACCAAGGGCGAGTTAGTTAAAACGCACATATAGCGAATGCTGGGAAAGAAGTTTGAATATCCAGAAAGCCAAGGATGCATTCTTTACTATAGCAATCAACTTGTGCAATCACTTCTGATGTGAGACAGCGTCAGAGACATTAGCAAAGTCTATGAAAATGGCAACAACCTGGTCATCCATGTCTAAAGAGCTCCTGATACCATGAACAAATTCTGTTAGTTGAGTAATGATGCTAAGGCCACGTCTGAAACCATGCTGGAAAGAAGGTTAAAATGTTGCTTGTTTCAGGGAATTCTATAATATATTGAAAAGATAATGTGTTCAAACATTTTACATGAATGTAAATACCACTCTGTAGTTAAATAATTGAACATTACCTGACAAACAAGGGTAGAATTGAAGCATGCTGCCACAAGAAAGGAAGCACGGCTGATGAGAGATTTTCTAAACACAATTGTGAGGTATCTGCTACACCAAATGGAATGTCTTACCAGAATTGAACTAGCTTGTGGTCGCAATGCCATCAGGGCCGCACCATTTCTTGGTGTCTTAGTTTAAAATGTGGTTCAGCAACCCCTCAAGTGACACTGACACATTGATGAACCTGACACATTGTCGTCACTGACACATCATTGAACTGTCAGTTGTAGAGACGGCGCGGAAGTACGTGTTAAAGGCAGAAGCCTGTGGATCAGAACCTGCAACGTCGTTAATTGTCAACATGTGTAGTGATGGCCCAGATGGTAGGATAGCATTCCAGAATTTGCGGGGATTAGCTTTCTTAGCGTCAGTAAGGTAACTTTGTATTGAAATCCTTTTGGTGCATTCATTTGAGCACAAAGTTTATTTTTTGCATGAGCTTGATGAGTCACCGGAGCACTTTGACAGTCACCGGAGCACGATGTGACAAATGCAAGAGGTCTCTAGTCATCCAAGGAATTTCAGTGTTCCTTTTGTTTTCAAGGGAATGGAACAATAATACACCTATTGACAGGGCTTTCAAAAAATGATAATGTATTGACATCACTGGTGGCACTTTTTATCTGAAGTTCTTGAAAGGAGTCACAAAAGGCCCCTGTAACTGCCAGATTATCAGTGCGATTAAAGTCAGGCGACGTGCAGTAAGTGCCACAGAATTTTGGGACGATACATGGAACTGAAAACATTCATTACAGCCTTGTGGTCGAATATGCCATCAATAATATCACATTCATAACTGATATTAACTAGAGATGTAGCGATGAAAACCAGGTCAAGGACATCCGTTTTATGGGTGGAACCCTTAAAAATTTGGTGAAGGCCACATGACAATGAAATATCCATTTAACTCTCTTTCAATAAATACTTCATGTCCACCAACTGTCATAGATAACCTGTCTACACCAGGAGCATTAAATAACCCATGCAGATATTGGTAGGCATTGAAGTATTATAACTCTGCAGAAATTGATTTAGGTTCTACAAATGTTCAATACCAAAACCAGGCGAACTGTAAAACACCCCGATAATGCAGGTCATGTTATCTAGCCGGACATTCGACCACAGGAACTCAGTATTGGGGGATGCAGGAAGTACAGAGAAGTTCAGGTAAGAATAAAGAAATAGGGCAACACTGCCACCCTTTCCCGAATTATCTGTCTCTCCGAATCACCTTGAAGCCAGGGAGAGTTATTTCAAAGTCATGAACTTTATCATGCAGCCAAGTTTCAGTAATGCAGATAATGTATGAGGCATAAGACGAGACTAGGGAAAGAAATTCAGTGTAGTTACTGACAATACTTCTAGCTTTGATATTTAATATGGAAAGTTTGCGATGCAGCCCGACTAACTGATTCGGTGGATTTAGCTAGGACAGTGGATGATCTGACAAGAGTTTTTAGTTGAGCTATCCCAGTCATATCACACCTTGTCAGTGAATACATGATCAAAACGATGTTGGACAAATGAGCCATTTTCCCTATAAGAGGCGGATGCCTCCCAGAGCCTCTTGAGAATACTGCAAACCTGAGGAAAGAAGTCTTCTGAAATGCAGAAGCCTGTGTTTTTAGGTATATAGCAATTTTTTCATATGAGCACTTTATCCTGGCAATCTAGGAGCTTCACCCTGACTGGCCTCTGATATTGCTGCCAAGTCTTTGACACGTACCTTTCTATGTGTGGACATGCAACCTTAAGGGTGTTGTAGAACCACGAGTAAATGTTGGCGGAAAGTTCCACATGATGCTCGTTAGGGCCTTCACTGAAACGATGAAGGGTGATGTTATTTCTATGAGACCTGTTTTCTAGATTGTTGTTTTTTGCTAGAAAGCTGGGATGGCGGTTTTTAGTTGTTGAATTTTAGCATGCAAGTGATCATCTGAAACGTATCTTTAGTGTTAAAGACATATGCTCTGATACATGTATCATGTACAACTTACCTGTGTCCTCTTTTACAAATATTACAATTTTTATTGCTTTTTAAAATTTTATAATGACATTTTAAACACTGTTAATCAATTTCTAGTTATCCTGATGATTAGACACCTCTTTAGTACAAAAGACCAAGGCTCTCATTTTTCATCCATCACATATAGCCTTAACATGTCCTCTTTCATGAATTTATATTGTTATTTTAATGTATTGATTCTGCAACACAAATGGGAGGTGTACAGTCACTCAGTACTTGTGCCACTCAATAAACAAGATAGCCAACAACAACGACACCAGTTAGCGCTATGACTGTAACGATTAGCAAGCATTTCCTTCTAATTTTCAATATCTTCTTTGATATGCCAATGTTGCAGTATGGCATGACGAGTTGAACTATAACGAGACTGCCTGCCGTGCAGCGCTGCATTCGCCAGCAGCCTGCTCCTCGAAGGGGGGCCTGCGACGAATGTTCAAAGCTAGCTAACACACTGGCCAGCAGCCATGTTTCAGATCTGATGCAGTGAGAATCTTAAGTTGTGCAAAAGCTGTTCTTGAGTATTTGTCATGGAAGAAAAATGGAGCATTCGTTGGAGCGGCGCTAAGCAGTTAACTTTGACATGGGCACAATTTCTTCCAAGGCTCAAGCACAGGTTTGGGGGCTTACAAAAGACTGTCAAGGACCCAGGTTTTCCACTGCTTCAGGCAGTCCAAGAACACATGGGAGGCTGTTGAAGACACTGAGCAATCTGGGTGCCTTTCACTGAGATATTTAGACAAAAATGTGGGGAAAGTAAAAAAAACCACCTAACTACAGCTGCCTTCAGAGTCACATTTACTGCCACAGAGCTCAAAATATACAACAGTTCACATATTGAAAATTCGAACATGTGAGAGGTCTGCTCAAAACTGGTGCCAAAAGAGTTAAGTGATGTGTGAAAAAACGATGTGTTGACGTTTACCTCGAGATGGCCCAATAGGAAGTGATACTCAAGCCATGGTGAGCAAAAAACACTGACACAAAGGAAGATACACGAATAAAATGCACCCAAACAACTGCAGAATTTTGTTGAAACAGCAACATATACATAAACGAGATAAACATGCGTAGCCAAAGAAGACCTCACAAAAATGAGACAGGTGCAGACAAATGTGAGATGCAAATGTAGGATTGTCCAGTTTTCTACAAAACGTCACACTTTAGATACTACGTACGCTCTTGATGGCGAAAGTCTCTCCATTGTACCCAGCTACAAGTATTTAGGTGTTTTGTACAAAAATGACTTTTCTTGGAATGACCCTATCGATTATGTAGCAGCAATGGCTAGCAGGGCCCCACACTTCCTAAGTGAAAACTTCAAGCAAGCTTCTCCTAAGTTAAAGAAAACTCCTTACTTTCCGAATGTGCGCACTATATTAGAATATCTCCACTTGGGACCCCGGAACAAAGGCATGTATTACCGAATTTGAGTGTATCCAAAAGCGTGCAGCATGGTTTGTCTCATCAAACTATGATTTCAAGAAAAGATCCTCTGACATAAGATACAATCTAGAATGGCCACTCTGGCACAAAAGATGAAAATAGATGTGCCTAAAACTATCCCACAACGTTTTTATAGGTGCAACAGGCTTAAGGAGAGAAGCATATACGCTAGATTCTAGCTAGAAATCTGCCTGCATAAATCATACACTGAAGGCTCGAGGATATAGGCGTTGGATCAACATATATAAACATTCTTTTTTTCCAAGAACAGTCCATGATTGGAATAGTCTCCCGGAGGAGGATGTCCTGTCGTCACTGACTTCCTTTGATGGTGCTGTCGCAGAATTTTTAACTAGGTATTACGCGACATTTGTGTAACATTTGAACCTTGTGTAACATTTGTGTAATGTTTTTTAGAATGTTGGTTATGTCTAGAGTGTTGATGTTATCTTTTACCTTAGCATTACATTTACTGATTTTTCTGTTGTACTATACTACCTGTATCATTTGTTTCCCCACTACAATAAGGCCCAGTTGGGCACTGTAGGTACCTGAATGAATGAATGAATAAATAAATAAATAAAAAGATAGCTTCAATGAAGCACATCCAAGGAATGTACTTCTGCAGTAAGCAGCATGACTAAGGATTTAACAACACAAGTCAGCCTCTTTATGAATAAAGAAGCCTTCCTAAATTTTGCATGCTGTCCTATCTTTGAACCTGGCTAGCACTCTGGTATCAGTAAACCTCAGCCCGCAGCCACATTCCTTACTGGGAAAATGCAGATTGGGACGCAGCTGCCCTTTTGATCTTATCCCAGTGGCAAAAAATGCTGCCATATTGCATGTGGTACTGCGTATCTATTGTGTGTCGCCGAACCTTGAAATATCAATTTCATATCACGGGCCCCATTGGGGCTGTGCAGAAAAAGCAAGAAAAATGGCTTCCTCCACCATAAGCACCAGATGTTATGTACTTCAAGTTGCTTCCATTTTCCCATAATATATTTGTTAATTATTTCATTTTTATGCATCTGGCATGACAGAGGACTACACAGGGGATGTTGCTATGTAAATGTTTAAAGAAAGAAGCAAGCAGAAGTGCATTTTTTCTCTCTATGCTTTGGTGCAATACATGTATGTTGCTGTCAGGAATGTAGGGTTCCCGATGTTCCTGTGTGGGATAGTTGTGCAGTGAAGGGCTCTGAAATGCTGCTCACGGAAGCCAAGTTACAGGTCGCGCTTGGCTGAATGAAGTTCGAAACTCATGAAGTATGCCTCAATGATCATTCACCCACCTAAAATGCGCTCTCAAACCAAGCTTCACATGTCTCAACTTCAGTTGGATATGACGCTGTAAACCATGTGCCAGTCAAAGTGCTGCATAGCAGCACTCTGAGGTGCAAGCTATCGCGATGAATGACACGACCCCATGTCGTTATGTGCGTCACCTTGACTGTCTGCACACACACACGAAAAATGTCTTCCTTTCATGCATCTTCTTAAAGGGGCTGACAACTGGCTGGAACGTGTGAATGGACCTTTGTGCTTTTCGAAAGAACTTTAATTACAGTGATGGAATCGAGGATCATTTCGCGATTTGAACAGGGTTTGTATTTTTAAATTGAGCTTAAAAATTGTGGCAACTGAAACATGATGTAGCCTGGTGGATACGCCTTGCTACTGCTATTTGGAGTCTTTGAATCACTGTATGTCACCTGCTTGTGTTCATACAACCATAACTAAGCCTTAAAGTTGCAGTCAACACATAAAAATGGATCTCCTCCCTACTTTTTGCGTTCTAAGCAGTAGAAGGAGTCTATGCTGACAAGCGATGCTGCCTTCACGGCAACCGAAAGCTTGTTTTTAACCTTGCCACATGTGCTCAGTGGCTCCCAGGCATAGCGCACATGCGCTCTGTGGAGGCACAGCCTGGCGCGAACACACCAGAGTGCTGTCGGCCACTGTTTGCAACATGTGTTGCATGCAAGACTCTATAGGCAAAAAATTCTCATAAAAATGCTTCACGGCATTTTCCCCATTGTCATTGCATGACTGGACACTCTGATCGGCAAGCTTTCCACTGAAATTAAGAAAACAGGTAGGTTGCCGGTCCCTCTAAGGCAAATTAGTTCTACGGAAACCCGCAAGGTGAAGTAACATTTATGAAAGGGAAAATTAGCATCCACCTGTTTGTAACACAAGGCTACAAGGAAATCCATACAGATTTCTCAGAAGCGAAAGATTCCTAGTTGCTGAAACATTACTCTGCCTTGCAGGTTTCCGCATAACTCATTTGCCACACATTCATGCCCATGTGCTTCTAGCTGACGATGGATTCACCCTATCGCTGTTAATCGATAGCCTCCTGGTTAGCTTAATTGTCAGAGCGAGCGCCCTGTACAGGCGTTGATCCTGGGTTCGAACCCCGGACCAGGACGAATTTTTCAGCAACTAGGAAGCTTTCACTTCTGAGAAATCCATATGGATTTCCTTGTTGCCTTGTGCTACAAACAGGTGGATGCTTATTTTCCCTTTCATGCATCTTCTCAGTCTGTCATTAAACAGTTCGTAGCTGGGGCATCACTGTCGCTTTCACGAAATGGTTTTTGTACCACAACCCAGCATGCATACGATGCAAAAGAAGGAACCCCAGATGGTCAGCCTCACTACAGCATGCTTCATAATTCATCATAATAATACCTCATGGCTTTAGCACGTAAAATACTAGCAATTTTTCTATGATAGCACTGGCAACTAAGCTGGCAGTGCGAGCGCTGAAGGAGCATTAAGCATGCTGCGAAGTGTGAAAGGTGGCACGGCTTGTGCCGCTGGCATAATAGAGCCCAAAGCACACCGCAAAGCAAAAAGTAGGCTGTGAGTTATGCAAGCGTTGACTGTTACGTCCAGCAATCACTCGGAGTGCATGCTGCTGATGCTACACGATGGGTTGCTGATCAGGCGAGCTGGTATTCCATTAACTGCAGTTTTTTGCTAGTGTGACACATGAAGAAAACACCTACACACATTTAGTGCCTATTTTTCTTCCAGTGTGCGTGTCGTTTGTTTCTTTACGTGCTACAGAAGTAGGTGCACTGGTTCTAGTTTGCACCTGCGGCAGTTACCCGGTCGATTGCACGACACTTTTCCCGCCCAAGGTCGTAATTTCCTTGCGCGGCTTTTTCTAGCAACCACAAGTAAACAGGGTCAAGAAATTGTCACATATAACGTCATGAACGCAATACAGTATTTGCTGCTAGTGACTTATCATTGATGGCTGGTGTTACGTGCGTGCAGGTTGGCACTGTTGAGTTGCGTTATGTAGTCTAAACGGTTGTCTCATTTACCAAGAAATTCGTGTCGGTAAAAACTCCGACAAGCGCACACAGCAAAACACTGTGATCTCGTGGTGTTTACAATCTGTTAGCTGACTGAACTGTTAATGCGTATGAACGTGGTTCAAAGGAAGGTCGTTCTTGCGCCTGGACGTAACTCTAGAGTAAAATGCAGTTACGTCTGCGCCATGTGATCTGGACGTAACGACAGCGGTAGCCATAGTTACGTCTGGACGTAACTCTAGACGCTGCCACTAGATGACTATGCCCCGCATCACGAACCCACGAGTGGTAAAAGGAACAAGAGGCAAAGTTCAAAATACACGTGAATCGCCGCATCGTCCTGCGACAGTCGAACGAATGTCGCGCAGCAGGTCAAATGCCCTCGCACAACCACTGCACAGCACGTAACCGTGTTTGCGGTTTAAATTTTGGAGCTCAATCAGACCGGAGAGTTGGGGAAAGTTACCTTGCGCAGGAACAAAGATCCTTGAACTTCAGGCGCGCAAATATTTCCAAGAGGAGGCTTTCTGGCAGCTGTTCTATGCTCATTGTCGGTCAAGGAATATTCCTACGAGACAACAATTGAATTTTACATAACCTATATACGAATACGCAAGTTTGTTGTGATGGGAGCAGACATCTTTGTAAATTGGTACAATGTTGCCAGGTTGCGCTATCCAGATGCCCAAATATAGAGAAACTGCAGCCGCAAAACCTTGAAGTCGAAAGTTTTGTCACTTCTTTTGCTTTCAAGGTAGCTTGAAAATAGCGGTTGTATCTTCTTTTCGCCCATATGCTGCGTTTTCTTGACTCGTGGGCCCGATGTCCTGACTCAGCGCGCCGCCACGTTATGTTTCCCCATTGTTTCCCTGCGCCGAGGCGTTCTGCTGTGAGCCTGTGAGCCGATAGTACAGTTAGAGTAGAGTGTACTAGAATATATTCTAGTACACTCTAGTTAGAGTGTACACTCTAGTACAGCGCCTAGAAATATAATATACTATACCGATAGATGACACCGCTGTGAGATGGATAGATGGATGGATGCTATGAGCGTCCCCTTTGTAACGGGGCGGTGACGTGCGCCACCAGGCTCGTAGAACTTCCTTTTTTTTTCTCTCTCTGTAAATTTTCCTCGTGCCTTTTAAATTTACTTCAATCAAATCCATCATACTATAGCAAAAACGGAAATTCATAGCCCAGTTCCCTGCCCCTTATGGCAGAAAGTCCATATTTTTCCCTATCCTGTATATCGAATAATTTCTAAACACAGTAAATTTACATTGAGAATATATAGCAAAAGTTACTGTTACATCGAACGAAAATAGCAACGACAACCGATATATCAAACTCCATGTGCCTCAAAAGTGCCCCAGCAAGTTGGCTTTCCCTCGCGGTGACGGGGAAATCTGCCGGCGCCACCCTAGAAAAAGTGGTTTAGACCCGGCTGTGCACGGGTGAACACCCCCCTGCAAAAAATGATCCTGGCCTGCTCGCAGCGCTTACAGCCAATCAGAGGCCGTTCTCTAAGACGCGGACGGCGCGGATATAGCCAGTATGTTCTAGGCACTATAGCGCGGAGGCGGTACAAGTGAGCGCCTTTTTTTTCTTAAAGTACAGAGGGCTAGCACTGCCGAGGCGGGCGACCTCAGTGAGGATATCGGGGCGCTATGTCACTACGGGAGGCTCGGCAGAGCGGCTGACGCGGGAGGCGCTGTCGTCGCTAGCGCGCACTCCGCAGCAGATCGAGTTGAGGAGGAACAGCAGTGGTAAGGAGGAAGGCGACAGAAATAAGCCCATAGCTGCCTTAGCGCATTGTGCTTCGCTTTATTTATGGTGTGAATGATTTCGCAATTGTGTTGCCTAATCAGTGACGCAATGTCAAAAAGACGTTTCAGGGACCCTTTAAAGGGCAACTCCGGCGCCTTTTCCACCATATTCTGATATCGTTGTTTTGCAGTAGTACTGAAAACCCTGAAGCAGCCACAGTCGTTCAATTTGCTCGAAAACTCACCAATAATTTTAAATAACCGAATGAACGATGCGTTCAAACCGAAACCGAAACTGGTAGACGCTTCGTCCAGCGTATGCGATGACGTCACAGCCTCCCCGCCATCAGAAATATGGAACTAGTGGCAGAAAAATGAAAGTTGCGATGTCATTCAACGATGTCTTGAGCTTTTCTGAACTTGACAGGGGGGAATTTGAGCTCTTAAGTATCACCGTTTGGCTTTAGACGGCCCGCCTGCTCGGGTAGGCAGCGTTGCAGGTAATGACGTCAAAAACACAGGGTGGCTCGCGCGGGAATCCGCTAAAAAATTTTTAAATTCATTTTCAAGAAAAGTAAACGACTTGCAACCACCTGGCTTGGCATAAATTATTCCAGCACCGAGGAGAACATATACGGAAAATTTGGTTGAGATCAGTGGCCAATGAAAAATCGCCGGAGTTGCCCTTTAATGCTTGTGTGCCTGCTGCAGCCTCTTTTCCTCGAGTCCTCATTCAGCGTGGTCCGTGCTGGTGGTGTTGCCTGTTGGCGCTCTGTGAACTTTCTTGGCGCGCTGTCGTCATAGCTTGTGCAAACAGACAGAATTTGCCGTTCGCCGCGAAACTCGAAATCATAAATCGAGTCGAGCGCGGTGAGAAGTCTCACGTCGCCGCCGCGTACAAGATTCCAAGGAGCACCTTGAGTACTATCCTGAAGAACAAGGCAGACATCAGGGCCAAGTCGGACAAAAGGCCATGTGTCCGTGGCGCCCCACGTGTGCGCACTGTTGTGTACTAAGATGTCGAAGCATGCCTGGTGATGCCGCATGCCTGGTGATGACACCCCAAATTCCGATGACAGCACTGAGGACACCGCAGGTGTTTCCGCCAAAGTTTGGAGCTAGCTGGCAGAGTTCCCGGGTGCTATCGATGGATTGACATTCGACGAGTTCGTCAGTGCGGACGATGATGTCGCCATATGGACCAGCTACAAGATGAGAACTACGTTGCAGACGCCGTGCCGACCACAAGCCAAAGCGACAGCAATAAGGAAATTGACGGTGGCCCGTTGCCTGCATCCTCAGAAGTGATTAACGCACTTGCGTTGGTCCGGCGCTATTGCGTGAATATGGAAGATTGTGGCCTCAGCTGCTCCGACTCGTTGGACAACGTGGAGGCGTGCGTGCGGTCGCAGGCAGCGAATTCGTTGAAACAGAAGAAAATCCAGGACTATTTTGTTCCAAAGTGGGGCACGCAAGTAAGCCACCATATTAATAAAGTACTTTCTTCTTGGTATGTGCCTTTGCGTCATCAAATCCTATAGCGGGCCTATATCGAATTATGCCATATATCGAACTAATACAGTAGAACCCGGGTATATCGAACTCGCCAAAAAACGTTTCTTAGTTCCTTTGTTCCTTGCCACCCCGGACTCCGAAGGGCCCGCGTGCCCCCCAAAAAAGCTACTGCACGTCCTGCAAGCCGCCAACCCACCTCATGACCAAGCCTCCTATCGAAGTGAATTCTGTCTCTTTGGAACCCCCCCCCCCCCCCACCTATGCACCTCCCTGTTTATTTCCACTACTTCGAACCCCTTCTCTCGACTCGTACGCCATATCTCTTTGTTTGCATCGACAACCGCTCTTTGGAGGTTGCCGTCACGCACTGGTATTTCCGGTACCGTGCACACTACTATCTGCACCTGCGGGGAGATGGCGCGCATGTCGTCGACGCCTTTTGCCAAGGTCGTCGCTAGCCCTGACGATTCTTTGTTGAGGACGTCGTTTAGCCCTGCCGCAATCATCACGAGGTTGCGTCCGTGAGCCCCAGGCCTGAGCTTTTCTCTTGCTTGCCTCATGACTGAACCCAGCCTATGTCCTGGGAACGTCCCTACCAATACTCGTTTGTCGCCTTTCACCCCCTCTTTAAGTGCCTCGGCGCATCGAACTAAATTGGAATCGCCAGCTATGATAACCCGCTGAGGTTTTCCAGCTGGAGTCACCTGCACCTGGCTACTGTCTTACGAGCCTGGTGGCGCACATGTCACCGCCCCGTTACAAAGGGGACGCTCATAGCATCCATCCATCCATGTCTGGGTGTTTAGCCTGAGTCCCTGCTGCTGCATTGTCTACTCCCTCCCGCAAAGCTACTTCCTGAAAGTTGTGCCCCGCGCTCTTTGCACCTGCGTTTTTCACACCCCCCGCGATGGAGGTCGGCGCCGCACTATTGTCGCTGTTGCCTGCTTCTTTGTTCACCTTAACTACCATGGCTAGTCCCTCCTTTGCTAACCTAAGCCTCTCCCCCATGGCCTGCGTTTTCTCACGCTCTTTTGCCAACGCATTTTTAAGCTCAGCGATTCTGCCCATAAGTCCGCTCTGAGCAGCCATGATTTTTTCCATTTTTGCCTCGATCTCGCACTGTCTACATTTTGCATCAGCTTCTTCTGCCTTCTCTTCCGCACAAACTTCCATTTTCATAGCTGCCCCGCACCCTGAACACTTTGCGGTCTTTTTGACCATGACCGCTCGTAGCACAAGAGTTACACCATCTAAAGAACAAAGGCCCTCGGTACTACAAACACTTCCCTAAGACAATACGTACCCAAAAACTCAATGGATAGCCCACACTTCAAAACACTCGTTGTGGGTGCACGTGCACCTCAGCCACGTGGAGGAAGAAAAAGGAAAGCAAAAAAACCCCCCCAAAAAACAAGTTACTGACCCCTCCAGAAAACCGTACCAACTAATAACCTCGGTACTACAGACCCCTCCTTAAGTACAAACCCTAAGTACAAATACTTCCCTCGGTACTACAAACACTTCCCTAAGACAGTGCATACCCAAAAACTCAATGGATAGCCCACACTTCAAAACACTCGCGGTGGGTGTACGTGCACCTCAGCCACGTGGAGGCAGAAAAAGGAGAACAAAGAAACAAAACAAAAGAAAAACAAGTTACTGACCCCTCCAAAAAAGCGTACCAACTAATAACCTCGGTACTACAAACACCTCGCTAAGACAATACGTACCCAAAAACTCAATGGATAGCCCACACTTCAAAACACCCGTGGTGGGTGCACGTGCACATCAGCCACGTGGAGGAAGAAAAAGGAAAGAAAAAGAACCCAAAAAACAAGCTAGTGACCACCAAAAAACCTTACCAACTAATAACCACAAATATAGTTTATGCTAATGACCTATACTAGAAAAGCAAGCTCAATGCATGCAAGAAAACTTATCTGCCGCTGTCGTTCCGGAGACCTCGAAAAACACATCCGCTCACGCCGGCGCCCTAGCAAACTCTCACCGCTGTGAGAGGGCCCAAGAAAGAGAGACATAGAGAGAAATTAAAGCGTTTATTGAACATTTCAAAAGCATAGCTTAACCGCGCTGTCTAAGCGCCGGTAGTGATGTCGCTCTCCAAAACCTCAATTTACCTTCATACTGAAGTGCGCACAACTAAAAGCGTGAACATTTTTTTAAAATGCTTAGCGAACTTCGGTGAATTTGAGCGTATATCTATCTATCTATCTATCTATCTATCTATCTATCTATCTATCTATCTATCTATCTATCTATCTATCTATCTATCTATCTATCTATCTATCTATCTACCCGCCTACGACTTTGTGCTCTCCTGGCCGTTTCGTTTATGGGATGTATACGAAAATTGGTATGCCACAGCATGACTGCATGACGGACATAAATAACAGATAATAACATGAAAATCATGACATGCATTTCGTGAGGGCCATGATTTAAATGCCACAGTCTTCGTGCTCTCCTGGCCGCTTCGTTGTCGGGATGTATGCGAAAATTGGTAGCCCACAACATGACTACACGACGAACATAAATGACAGGTCACAACATCAAAATCGACATGCATGTCATGAGCGGCATGCCACTGTCTTCGTGCTCTTCTGGCCGTTTCGTTAACGGGATGTATACGAAAATTGGCAGGGCACATGACTGCACGACGAACATAAATGACAGGTCATAACATAAAAATAATGACATGCATGTCATGAGCGGCATTATTTACATGCCACGGTATTGATGCTCTCCTGGCCGTTTGGTTTATGGGGTGTATACGAAAATTGGTACGGCACAACATGACTGCATGACGAACATAAATGACAGGTCACAACATCAAAATCATAACATGCATGTCATGGGCGGCATGATTTACATGCCAAGCTCTTGGTGCTCTCCTGTCCGTTTCGTTAACGGGATGTATACGAAAATTGGTATGCCACAGCATGACTGCATGACGAACATAAATAACAGTTCATAACATGAAAATCATGACATGCATGTCGTGAGGGGCATGATTCACATGCCACGGTCTTCGTGCTCTCATGGCCGTTTTGTTAATGGGAGGTATACGAAAATTGATATGGCACAACGTGACTACATGACGAATATAAACGACAGGTCACAACATGAAAATCATGACATGTACGTCATGAGCGGCATGACTTACATGCCACGGTCTTGGTGCCCTCCTGGCCGTTTCGTTAACGAGATGTATGCGAAAATTGGTAGGCCACAGCATGACTGCATGACGAACATAAATAACAGGTCATAACATGAAAATCATGACATGCATGTTGTGAGGAGCATGATTGACATGCCACGGTCTTCGTGCTCTCATAGCCGTTTTGTTAATGGGAGGTATACGAAAATTGATATGGCACAACGTGACTACATGACGAATATAAACGACAGGTCACAACATGAAAATCATGACATGTATGTACATGTCATGAGCGGCATGACTTACATGCCACGGTCTTGGTGCTCTCCTGGCAGTTTGGCTAATGGGATGTATATGAAAACTGGTATGCCACAACATGACTGCATGACGAACATAACTGACAAGCCATAGCATGAAAATCATGACACTCATGTCATGAGCGGCATAGTTTACATGTCACAGTCTTGGTGTTCTTGTGGCCGTTTCGTTAACTTCATATGTACCGAAATCGGTATAGCGAGACAGCAATGAAGATCCATTTTACATTCCTGATGCGTGCTTCGCATTTCCTTGATTCCCACTGCACGTGGGATCTGCCTTTTTTTCTCCATGGCGTGAAGGCATTTCCTTATTGAAGATTAAGGGAAATGTAAACCGGGCTTAATGCTTCGCTAATATGAATGTCTCGTGCTGGCTGTCAATGGGGTGAGCACAGTTTGATCGACACTTTTTAACTCGAAAGTGTTTTATGGCGGGGTCCACCACGACCCCAAGATACATATTTGCCGACTGGTCAGATCAGCCGACGTTTGGGAAATGATCGGAAGCCGAATATATCGACCAGCGAAGGTTCGCGAGAGGTTGGCCTGACATCGGCCGTCAGCCACGTCGGTCGGAAGCTGGCAACGGCGTACGCCTGACCTGGCTTCCAGACTAGACGCCGATTCGCCGGCACGGCACAATGGCAGCGCGTCTGAACTCGTACGTCTTCGAATGAGTGCCTGAGAGCTAGCGTTTTTATTCCTCGAAACAAAAATACTCATGTACAGACGCGCGTTCAGGCAGAACTACTTTTTGTGCAATTTATTTGCCTTCTTGACTGAGAAAAAAACAATGATTAATTACAATAATAATAGTCAATTAGAATGAACATGAGACATCGACCCCTCCTTTCAGACAGCATATCTTTTTTTAGGGGCGAAGCACCTTATGGTCGAGGCTTGTCCGTTGTGCGTCCGTCAAGGCACCTGGTCCCTTAGCAATTAATACCGCTTGTTCTGGGCCCACGCAACGAACATGAGTGTGTAGGTGTGGGCCCATTGGCCCATCCTGGAGGCAGTGCAGTCAAATGGTGTGTGTGCATGTGTGGGCGGATGGCGGAGGCAGAGGAGCCAGACAGTGTATATATGTAGGATATATACATGGTCTCACCCTCGTCTCACCCTTAGTTTTTATGCCCGGTCTCAGTGATCATTGTTTTATTCACTGAAGAATTTATGCCCATTCGCTTAGCACGAAGCAAGTTAAATTTATTAAGGATTATAAAAATGCCAACTATTCTGCAATCAATAATGAGCTTGCAGATTTCATCACAGACTACATGCCGTGTTTTTACAGTCGTACCATTCACGAAAATTGTTCAAAGAAAAGGCTTCTTCTTTGATCGACCGGTACATTCCTAAAAAGTAGGTTGTTTCTTCTTCCGAAGCCCCTTGGTTTAATGCCCATCTCAAGCGCTCACTAAACAAAAAGAAAAGAATTTTCCGCAGAGCAAAAGTGGCGATAACGTCGGAACGTTGACACGCCTACTTCCTCGCTGAACAAGAGTACAAAAATGCCATTGCGCAGGCTAAAAACATATTCCACAAATCTACCTTGCCCGCCTTACTGAAAGATAATCCTCGGCAGTTTTGGAATGTAGTTCGTGGCAGCAGATCTACAACGCTTCACTTAATCGATGGCAACGGTGGTCCTGTTTCTAGTCGTGACTGCTGCAATGTGATCAATGATGTTTTTTGTTTCCTGTTTTTCTGGTACAACGATCTCTCTTATGCGACCTGTCGAGGACTCTTCTTTTTCCCTATGGACTTCATCTCTGTCGATTCATCGCGGGTGTGCCGCCTAATAGAAAAGCTGAAAGTGTCCAGCTCTGCAGGCAATGAGAACATTAATTCGAAGTTCCTAAAAAATACTAAGCTTTATTCGTCCATTATACTTTCTGAACTTTTTTCGCAATCTTTGCAGTGTTCCACTTTGCCAGATGATTGGACGGTGGGTAAGGTGGTTCCACTTCACAAATCAGGCAACACCCATTCTCCCTTAAGTTACAGTCCAATATCTTTGACCAGTGTACCCTGCAAACTTCTCGAGCACGTCATATATTCGAACTTAGTATCTTTTCTTGAGTCCAATTCGTTTTTTTCACCTTGTCAACACGGTTTTAGGAAGCACTTCTCTTGTGAAACGCAGTTACTTTGTTACACCAACGATCTTTTTCGTGCATTCGACGATAATTTCATAACCGACTGCATATTTTTAGATTACGCTAAAGCCTTCGACACTGTTTCACATACTCTCCTTCTCCTTAAAATGAGCAAGCTCAATATAGATCCCAACGTCCTAGACTGGATTCAGTGTTTTCTAACCAACCGACTTCAGTACGTTCATGCAAATAATCACAGCTCTCCTACCTGTTGCTGTTACATCAGGCGTACCACAGGGCTCGGTTTTAGGCCCATTACTTTTTCTTATTTATATAAATTATTTATCTGTTGGTATTCACTCAACAATTAGGCTCTTCGCTGACGATTGCGTGCTCTATCGTGCCATTCATGATCCATATGACGTCTCCACTTTGCAGTTCGACCTTGACGCTGTTTCTCACTGGTGCGACAAGTGGATCATGAAACTCAACATTAGTAAGTGTAAAGTTATGAGAGTAATGCATCACAATAAAGTTAGCGACAACTTTTCGTATACCCTCAACAACTCCACTTTAAGCCCAGTTAGTAGCTACCGCTATCTTGGCGTACATTTAACCCACAACCTTTCCTGGAATATGCATGTTGAACGTGTAGTTAATAACGGTAATCGCATGCTTGGATTTCTACCCCGTAATTTTTCATCTGTCCCTTCAGACTTAAAATTTAAATTGTACACCACCCTCGTTAAATCCAAATTGGAATACGCTTGCTCTATATGGGATCCATCTAGCTCCGTATTATGTACAGCCCTTTAATCTGTTCAGAATCGTGCAGTTCGTTTTGTGCTTTCCTATTACTCCCGCTACTCCAATTTGTCTTCAATGAAAGCTACTCTAGGTCTACCGACACTTAATTCACGCCGTCAGTATTTCCGCTTAAACCTTTTTCATAAAATTTTTGACACCAACCCAACATTGCGGTGGTCTAGTGGCTACGGTACTCGGCTGCTGATCCGAGGGTCGCGGGATCGAATCCCGGCCGCGGCGGCTGCATTTCGATGGAGGCGAAATGTTGAGGCCCGTGTGCTGTGCGATGTCAGTGCACGTTAAAGAACCCCAGGTGGTCGAAATTTCCGGAGACCTCCACTACGGCGTCTCTCATAATCAGAGCTGGTTTTGGGACGTTAAACCCCACAAATCAATCAATCAATCAATCAACCCAACATTGAAAAACGATCTTTTCCTTCCTCCAGACTACGTATCTCCGCGGTTAGATCATCATCTTAAAGTTAAGGTTCCCTTGTGCCGCACTAACACTTATTATGCTTCTTTTTTGCCACAAACAAGCAGTGACTGGAACCACCTTCCTACCTCCGTTGCTGCAATCAAAGAACCTGCCGCCTTGAAAGTGTCACGCGTTGTTAAGCCACTACTCTCTGTAATGCCCTCGGGCCCTGAGAGTATGAAAATAAATAAATATGTAGAGGAAAGCCGTGCCCACTACCCAGTATGGTAGTCGGTACTGGGCAGTCGGTGCCCGACTCCAAACCGAAACCGACATTTAAGTGACATGCACGAAAATGTCATGACAGCTCCGCAAACCGCACGCGTTCCTGACGCTCTCGGCCGCAGAAGTTCTTTGGGACAGGCTAGTGGAAAAGCTAGAGCGACTGCGGGTGGGAGACAAAGCAGTTGTGCGGGCGCTGGACGAGCTCAACAGTTTGCAGAGGGTGGAGCTGTGTAATAACGATCCAGTAGCGTGCGCCATTTACTCGCATCGGGTCTTAGACGTCATCTTGAACATACTTAAAAGACAAGCGCTTCCCTCCGTTGCGGCCCTACGTGGTGATATCGAATTCTTCAAACGCGTCGAGTTTTAGCAATGAGGGAGTCGGCACATTCACGTCATTCTCTGGCTAGACAATGTTCCCGAACAATGCTTCCGACATACGCGTTATGACAAATAAAACATTGTATATACTGGGCATACGCGTTTACTCATTTACACGCGCGAATGGGCAATGTCACGAGTGATTTACGGTGCCACCGAACGATCCCCAGTGCTCCGCCCGCTCGTCATGATTCACTTCGTGGAGATGCGTGGATTTTCATTCTTTATTTTTTTTTGTAGGTCTTTCGTCATTTCTATGTTCTGTGCGTCTCACAAAAACAGTGAATGGTACATCTTGTTGAACATCCAGTGAAGCTGGCCGAAAGTCTATCTTGATGGCCAATATGCGATATCGCTTTTTATTGTTCATTTAATATTTTCTTTGTCGGTCCTTCTTACGTTTCACTATGTCTTGGGGGTTTATTTATATTGTTTCGTTGACAAAAGAACTGGGAAAGTATAGTAAATATATTTAGATTGACAGGCAGAGAGCCGCACGACAGTAAAAGTGTGCTCGTCGTCATCCTCCTCTTTTCTCTTCCAACGGACACCACCGAGCATAGGTTCCACTGCAGGAAGTTCAGTGTGCTCTCGCGTCATGTAACATAACCCCCGGCGGCGAAAGCGCCGACCCGGCGCGTCTATGGAGCTTCAGTAGAGGGCGGGTAGTAACGCTTGAGCCGTGAGACACGGACGACATCTCGTGACAGCAACGCCGAAGAGGTTGTCGGAGTTTCAGGGGAAATTTCGTACGTGACGTCTGTGAGTTGTCGAAGAACACGGTATGGGCCTGTATAACGAGAAAGCAGCTTCTCAGAAAGTCCTGGGCGTCGTGTCGGGGACCAAAGGAGAACAAGGGAGCCTGCTGGAAAATGTTCGTCACGATGACGCTGGTCATAAATGCGCTTCTGGGTTTCTTGGGAAGCTGTAAGTCTGGTACATGCAAGTGCACGGGCGTGGTCAGCGTGGGCGATTGCGTCGCGGGCGTAAGCAGTGGTCGAGGTTGCAGCGGAGGGAAGGAACGTGTCCAACGGCAATGTTGGTTCGCGTCCGAACAAAAGGTAAAACGGGGAGTACCCAGCAGTATCATGGCGGGAGGAACTATACGCGAATGTCACGTAGGGCAGTGCAACGTCCCAATCAAGGTGGTCTGCTGACACGTATTTGGAAAGCATGTCCGTGAGAGTCCGGTTCAAGCGCTCTGTGAGGCCGTTTGTCTGCGGGTGGTATGCATGAAGTCGTGAGTTTGTGCTGTGTAGTGCAGGAGCGCAGGATATCATCAATCACCCGTGAAAGGAATGTACGGCCGCGATCGGTGAGCAACTGACGTGGGGCACCATGTACAAGAATAACGTCAGTGAGATGGAAGCCAGCTACGTCTGTAGAACAGCTGGTTCGCAATGCTCGTGTGATGGCGTAACGCGTCGCGTAGTCGGTGGCAACAGCAATTAATCCACTTGTTTCAGGCAGCAGATGTTGGAAATGGACCGAGAAGATCCAAGCCGACCCTGTAGAAAGGCTCCAGGGGGACGTCGATGGGTTGAAGGTACCCCGCAGGTAGCATGGATGGTTTCTTGCGGCGCTGGCAGACTTCGCAAGCATTGACATAGCGCCGCACTGAGCGCGCGAGGCCAGGCCAGTAAAAGCGCTGGCGGACTCGGTCATATGTGCGAGAACCGCCAAGATGACCAGCAGTTGGGGCGTCATGAAGTCCGCGAAGTAATGTGGAGCGCAGGTGTATTGGGATGACGAGAAGGAACTCGGGCCCAGCAGGTGCCATGTTGCGCCGGTATAAAGCGCCATCCTTGAGAATGAACATGCGCAATGAAGTGTCGGTTGGCGAGGACTGCAGCCGTTGGATCAAAGTACGCAAGTACGGGATCCTGACGCTGCTCGTCGCCAACTTGAAGCAGCTGGGAAACTGAAAAGATGCCATGGGTGGATGCATGACTCGTAGAGTCGGAGTCAGCCACTGGGTAGCCTGAGAGGCAATCAGCATCTTTATGTAGTTTGCCGGACTTGTAGACCACCGTGTAAGAATATTCTTGGAGACGGAGTGCCCAGCGTGCGAGACGACCAGTAGGGTCCTTCAGCGAGGTCAGCCAACAAAGGGCATGGTGGTCAGAGACTACAGTAAACGGTCGGCCAAACAGGTAAGGGCGAAATTTTGCGACTGCCCACACAAGAGCGAGACATTCGCGTTCTGTAATTGAATAATTGCGTTCCGAGGTAGTCAAGAGGCGGCTGGCATAAGCTATCACACATTTCACGCCACGTTGCTCCTAGGCGAGCACAGCACCGACTCCGTAACCACTGGCCATCAGTGCGGATTTCGGTTGGCGCGGAAGGGTCGAAGTGGGCGAGAATGGGAGGCGTGGTGAGCAGGGTGGTCAGCTCGGAGAAAGCAGCAGCTTGGCGGGGACCCCAGACAAAGGGCGCGTCTTGTTTGAGAAGTTCTGTGAGTGGTCTAGCGACCTCGGCGAAATTTTGCACGAATCGACGAAAATACGAGCAGAGGCCCACAAAGCTATACGAACATCCTTTGCAGATTTCGGCACAGGGAAGTCTGTCACGGCTCGAATTTTTTCAGGATCAGGCTGTACGCCGGCTGCGTCCACGATATGCCCAAGGATCGTAATGCGGCGGCGGCCGAAACGGCACTGCGACGAATTAAGTTGAAGACCGGCTATAGGCGGAACACATCAACAACTGCTGAAAGTCGTTCAAGATGAGTTTCGAACGTAGGCGAAAACACGATGACGTCGTCTAAATAACAGAGGCAAGTGGACCACTTGAAGCCATGCAGAAGTGAGTCCATCATACGCTCGAAAGTGGCTGGGGCATTGCATAAACCGAAAGGCATCAGCTTAAACTGGTAGAGCCCATCAGGAGTAACGAACGCCGTTTTCTCTCGGTCCATGGGGTCGACAGCGATCTGCCAATAACCAGACCGAACATCGACTGAAGAGAAGTAGTCGGCACCGTGCAAACAATCAAGGGCATCATCAATTCGTGGTAAAGGGTAGGAGTCTTTTTTTGTAATGCCGTTGAGCTGCCGATAGTCGACAGAGGAGCGCCATGATCCGTCCTTCTTTACAAGCACCACAGGGGATGCCCAGGGACTGGAAGAGGGCTCAATGATGTCCTTATCAAGCATCTTCTTTACCTCCTGCTGGATGACGCTTCGCTCAGACGCGGACACGCGGTAGTGCCGACGATGTATAGCACTGGCGTCACCAGTATTTATGCGATGCTTGACAATTGTCGTCTGCTCTAAGGGCCTGTCACCGAAATCAAAAATGTCCCGATAGGACCAGAGAATGTTTCGCAGGGCTTCAATGTGCACAGGCGGAAGGCCAGAGGCGATCATGCTGTCAATTTCACGGCTTCTATAATTGGTCAAAGCTGGTGCGCCCTGCTTAGGGGCAACAGCATCTAGAGCGAAAGCTTCCACCTGGAAATCTTGGAGTGGGTAAAGGTGGGCCACAGAAATGCCTTGTGGAAGCACCTGATTCGTGAAGCCGAAGTTTAGAAGTGGTAGGCAGGTTCTGTTAGCTGTGATGATGAGTACTGTATAGGGGATAGTGACACAATGCGTCAACAGCACGTCAGTAATAGGAGCGGCATAATATTCACCGTCTGGGAGGGCTGGTGAACACGACAATTCGACATATGACACTGCCCCGCCACGGTGGCCTAGTGGCTAAGGTACTCGGCTGCAGATCCGAGGGTCGCGGGATCGAATCCCGGCCGCGGCGGCTGCATTTCGATGGAGGCGAAATGTTGAGGCTCGTGTGCTGTGCGATGTCAGTGCACGTTAAAGAACCCCAGGTGGTCGAAATTTCCGGAGACCTCCACTACGGCGTCTCTCATAATCAGAGCTGGTTTTGGGACGTTAAACCCCACAAATCAATCAATCGACATATGACACTGTCTTGGGCGGGAGGCGAACGAATTCGCTGCACTGTAAACGGCATGGGGAATTGGTTGGGGGGCTCACAGTATTGCGGCAGTTCAAGAAGGAGTACACCGGCAGAGCAGTCAATCAAAGCAGAATTGGCGGTAAGGAAATCGAGTCCCAGTATGATGTCGTGGGGGCACTTCGCAAGAACACTAAAAAGGACGACAACATGATGGCCGGAAACGGTTAGTCGAGCTGTGCACATACCAATGACAGTGGCGGTACCGCCATCCGCGACTTGCACGACGCTGGTCACAGGCGGTGTAAGAATCTTCATACGACGACGAAAGTTGGCACTCATGACAGAAACGTGAGCGCCTGTATCTATCACAGCTTTCGCAGAAATACCATCGACAAGTACTTCAAGAGTGTTTCCGTGTAGACGTAAGGGCAACTGAGGATTTTGGGACGTGGTCGACAGTGCAGCTTCACCTCCAGAAGCTGCGCAGTCTAGTTTTCCGGAGAGATTCGACGGCTATATGACGGCGAGGGGGAGCGGGGGCGAGTAGGGGGACGAGATGAACGGCTGCGAGGCGGAGATGGTGGAGTGTAGCGGCTGGGGTCTTCAGAGGCGGTGAATGCTGAACACTCGTTGCGGGTCGGGTAACGGCGAGCAGCTGGACGGAAGGCACCGGAGTAAGTGGGAAACTAATTATGCCACGTCAAAGGCCACTGGCTACGACAGTAACGAGCGACGTGTCCCGCGCGACCACAGCGGAAGCAGATGGGCTTGTCGTCTGCTGTTCGCCAATCGGATGGGTTCCTACACCGAGGAAGGTACTGACGGCGACGAGTTGTCCCCACAGAGGACAGTGAGGCGTCCGAATCATGTACAGCGCAGACCGTAGGAAGCAAACCCGCGTTGGTGAATTCCTGGCGAACAACGGCCTGGATTAAAGAGGCGGCTGGTGTCTGTGCGTCGGAGATCATGGACGCCTTGTTAACAGCAGGGTGTGCGGCCTCAAGTTCACGCCGAACGATTCGCGTCACATCTTCAAATGCGGACGACTGATATGGACTTGCTTCACAAGAGGACGTTGGAGCAGTGTTCGGTAGGCGCTCGAACTGGTGTGCAATGCGCCGGCTCATCGCTTGTTCTAGGCGCCGGTACTCTTTAATAACGGCGTCGACGGTCGTCACGTTGGTAAGTGACATACTTTAATAGTACTTTAATAAATCGTCTACAGCCACAAGCGGCTGTACAGAAGTAACAGTAAACACCAGCAAGTTAAATGTGTCGTCCGCGATTCCCTTCAAAATGTGAGAGACCTTATCAGCCTCACACATATTCTGCTCGGCCTTTTTGCACAAGGCCAGAACGTCATGAATGTAGGCCAAGTAGGGCTCAGTTGACGTCTGAGTACGTACCGCGAGTTGTTTCTTCGCAGCAAGCTGCCGACCAAACGGATTTCCGAAAAGGTCGCGGAGCTGTTCCTTAAACGTGTCGCAGTTTGTGACCTCATGGGTCTCGAACCAGACACGAGGAGTCTTGTCCAAGTAGAAAATGACGTTCGCCAGCATTACGGTGGGTTCCCAGCCATAGTTTTTGCTGATGCGCTCGTACATTCCCAGCCACTGGTCAACATCAACGTCATTCGTCCCAGAAAACATACCGGGATCGCGAGGTTGTGACAGGGCTACGTACTGGGTTGTTGTGGTCGGAGTTGCCGATGTAGTTGGCTGAGACGTGTCTTCGCCGGGAGGCATGCTTGCTGACTCGAGGTGGCGTCCACTGCGAAGCTCCGTCGTTAAAGAGTTACCCAGCACTTCCACCAAAATGTTGCGTTGACAAAAGAACTGGGAAAGTATAGTAAATATATTTAGATTGACAAGCAGAGAGCCGCACGACAGTCTTTTCTTTTTTCTTTTCTCCTTGTTATTTGGCTCTTGCCCACTACGGGGGATTGGCCATGAAGCCGGCGGTTAATATAAAAAAGGAAAAAAAAAGTGAGCTAAAACAAAGGAAGAGTAAGGAATCGGTAATGTAAGGAAGAATGAAATGTTAGAGTGATAGACTATTTATAATACAAATGAACCATAATAAATAATTTGAGGTTTAATAAACTAGTGGCGGCAATTTCGATGTACGAAGTTTTGGTTGGAAAGATGATTAGCAACGAATTCTTCTTGTGTCACGAAGGAAATTGCACATGGCTAAGCAGACGTTCCTGTTGCTGTAACCTAGTGAGGACGCTCCAAAGGAAAGAATATTCTGAGAATTCAGGGGAATTTTTAAATTCCTGAATGAAATTTCGAAATGTCTTTTCCTCTGACTACTATAACGCTGACAGGTAATTAAAAAGTGATCAATGTTTTCAGGCTCTTGACAATAACAGCATAGCGGAGATGGCACCAGACCAGACCTGTGTAAATAAAAATTTAATGAAGGGATACGACAGCGAAATTTTGTTATTGCCACTTCCAGTTTACGAGAGGGGCACCACTTATTATTCCAAACAAAAGAAAGATGCCCATATTCTTCAATAGGTAACTTCATTTTTAAAGAATCTTGAATTAAGGAGTACTTACGGAATCTAGACAAAGTAACAAAGGCAGTAGTAGGCACCACGTGCATTACCGGCCCATCTAGGGACCACCGCGCGAGAACATCAGCCATCTCGTTTATAAATATGCCACGATGGCCTGGCATCCACACCAATCGTATTTCATGCAAGTGGGGAGGAATTAATGAAGTGAATGCGTTTAGAACAGAAGACTTGGAAGGAGAAGCTGAAGCGAGTGATGTGCATACAGAAAGTGAATCAGTCACTATAACAACTGCCGAATTTTGTGCAGGAAGTTTGCGAATGGCTAAAAGAATGGCTAAGAGCTCTGCTTCGAATATGGGTGTATAATCCGGGAGGCGCAAGGTATATGACCAAGACAAAGTCTCTGAAAAAATGCCCACTCCCGCTTTCTCCTCACGCATGGATGCATCCGTCGCAATTACGTTATCAATTCCCAATTGACATAAATGATCTTCTAATAAGCCTATTAAGTATCTGGAAGGTAAGAGTTTGGCATTAGAAGGGAATATCATATCCAATTCAATTTTAGCATTGGCCAATGGTTTATCCGTTGAGACGATATCGCGAATGTTGACATCTAAAGCCTCTAGTTGATTCTGCACAAACAAAACTTGAGGTTTGTATATGCGAGACCAAGGCTCATCAAAAAATGTTATCGCTTCAGTACAGAACACGAAGTGTGATCGCCTCTGTGAAGACGCATAAATTTGTAAATATGTTTTGACAGTGAGGATACGGAATCTGCAAACTAACGTGGGTATTCGGGCTTCTTGGTACAGAACATGATTTGCAGTAAATTTTGGCACCTTGAGACAACTCCGAAGAGCCTCTCGCTCTAAAAGAAGCAAAGGAATAATCTTGTATGCCGGACCACCAGAGTATAAAATACAACCAAATTCTAGAATCGGACGAACATACATACGGTATATCATAAGAAGAGTGTCTCTGCGTAACCCGGAGGGGTGCTGGCCAAGTCTGCGTATCATCCCAACAGCGCGAGTAGCCTTACATTTAATGTGCTCAATGTGGTCGCGCCAACTCAGTTTATGATCGTAAAACACACCTAAATACTTCACGCACTCTGCTTGGGGAATTATTTCCTGGTGATACTGAAGAGAAATGCTTACTGGATCATTCAAAGGAAAAACAATAACAGAACTTTTACTAACATTTAAAGTCATGCTAATTTCATTAAACCATAACTCTAGTCTTCCTAAATAAGCTTGTAAGATTGTATGCAGTGAGTGAATATCACCAGCAGAAGCAAAGAACGCAATGTCGTCTGCATAAACATACACTTGAATGTTATTGTGCAACGGTACTGAGCTTAACAGAAGGTTAAATAATACAGGAGATAAAACAGAACCTTGAGGGACTCCTCTGGACTGATCATATTTCGGTGAGGATAATCCACGCTGGGACTTGATAAGACAGATGCTTGGGCTAGTTGGTGATTGGGAATCAACATATTTGCACAGCGCAAGACTACGAGTAGTTACGACGTAACTACAGAAGAAGAGGCAAGGACAGAAAGAGCGCTGACTTCAACTGAATTTTTATTAGCGAAACCGCTGGAAATATATACTCGTGACAGAACATCACCGCGCAATCGCGCAACCTATTGCAACACAGCTAGACAATCGTCATCTCATGATATGGTACAACACCACACCTCAGCCCAAATTCACAATCTATTGTGTCAAAGCCAAAAACTCGATTTCTTTTTTAGTCAGAGCAAGCGAAGGCATGCTGATACGGGAGATTATTGAGGCTAACACGGGAGATTATTGAGGCCAATCAAATGCAATTGCTGGGTGATAGATGTATCAGCATGCCTTCGCTTGCTCTGACTAAAAAAGAAATCGAGTTTTTGGCTTTGACACAATAGATTGTGAATTTGGGCTGAGGTGTGGTGTTGTACCATATCATGAGATGACGATTGTCTAGCTGTGTTGCAATAGGTTGCGCGATTGCGCGGTGATGTTCTGTCACGAGTATATATTTCCAGCGGTTTCGCTAACAAAAATTCAGTTGAAGTCAGCGCTCTTTCTGTCCTTGCCTCTTCTTCTGTAGTTACGTCGTAACTACTCGTAGTCTTGCGCTGTGCAAATATGTTGATTCCACGCTGGGAACAATAAAACTTTCTATCCTTAAAAAACTCATACAACCAGTTAATAATATAGCGCGTGAAATTCAAGCTTTTTAATGAATTGAGAAGGATGACATGATCGACACTGTCGTATGCCTTAGCTAAATCTAGAGTTACTAGTGCTGCATATTGTCGCCTGTGACGAGCAAGCTTAATTCGTCCCTCTAAATCTACATGTGCATACCGTATAGAATACCCAGGTCTAAAGCTAATTTGACATGGGCTCAATATTGAGTGGTCTGCCAAAAATTTCATGATTCTAATGTAGAGCACTCTTTCAATTAATTTTATAACATGCGAATTTAGTGCGATAGGTCTAACATTATCAATATGCATATCTACTCCTCGTTTTTTAAGCAGCGGGATAATTTTCGCAAGTCTCCAATCTGGAGGAATGCAACCTTTTTCGAGTGAGTAGTTGACGAGATTTAGGAGGTCCTGAGGAGACACATCAAAGAAAATTTTTAGCAAGCCTGTCGTAATGCCGTCTGGACCTGGAGCCGAATTGGGGAGCGACTGAACTGTCCTCCTCTTTTCTCTTCCAAAGGACACCACCGAGCATGGGTTCCACTGCAGGAAGTGCAGTGTACTCTCGCGTCATGTAACAATATTTTTACCGTGCCAAAATAACTGTGCCACACAGTACTGAAAAAAAAAAGACATCCAGGAACAAGTGCGCGCCGCAATTTGAAATTTGTGCATTAGCACAAAAAAAAATGGCAGATCCCACGTGCAGTGGGAATCAAGGAAATGCGAAGCATGCCGGTCATGACAGCATGCCGGTCATGCCGGTCATGACACGCGTGTCATGATTCTAATATTATGACCTGTCATTTACGTTCGTCATGCTGTCGTGTTGTGCCATAGCAATTTTGGTGTACATCCCATTAACGGAACGCCTGGCATGTAAATCATGCCGCCCATGACATGCATGTTATGCTTTTCATGTTATGACCTGTCATTTACGTTCATGATGCAGTCATCCCATTAACGAGACGACCAGGAGAGCACCAAGACTGTGACATGGAAATCATGCCACTCATGACATGCATGTCATGATTTTCATGTTATGACCTGCCATTTATGTTCGTCAGGCAGTCATGTTGTGCCATACCAATTTTCGCATACATCCCATTAGCGAAACGGCTTAGAGAGCACTAAGACCGTGGCATGTAAATCATGCCACTCATGACATGCATATCATGATTTTTATGTTAGGACCTGCCATTTATGTTTGTCAGGCAGTCATGTTGTGCCATACCAATTTTCGCATACATCCCATTAGCGAAACGGCCAGGAGAGCCCTAAGACCGTGGCATGTAAATCATGCCGCACATGACATACATATCATGATTTTGATGTTATGACCTGTCATTTATGTTCGTCATGTAGTCATGATGTGGCATACCACTTTTCGTAAACATCCGATTAGCGAAACGGCCAGGAGAGCACAAAATCGTAGGCTGCTAGATAGATAGATAGATAGATAGATAGATAGATAGATAGATAGATAGATAGATAGATAGATAGATAGATAGATAGATAGATAGATAGATAGATACGCTCAAACTCGCCGAAGTTCGCTAAGAAATGCTTCGCATTTAATATAAACGGGAATATCCTTTTACAAGTTTTTACAGAACAAACACGTACCCGACGCCAAGATGCTCTGACCACGGCCGCTTAATGGAAACAAGGTGCGGCCCGCCGAACGTTTCTCTCCGCCGGTGATGGCAATAGTTGTTGGTCCCTCCGCCGCGCCGGCGCTGGCGTTGCACATCGCTGAAGAAGGGAGGCCGCGGGGGCTTAGGAGGCCGGGGAGGTAGTAATGAAGAAGGTCCCTGGGGGAACCTCAGACTAGCATCACCGGCAATAACAGAAAAGGGATTCAACAGAGAGCTCGTCGTGCACTAGGCAACATGAATATACACAGCGGTGGAAGAATACACAGCGGTGGAAGACACTGAGGTGCAGCAGTTAAATAGACAACACATGTGCACGCGGTTACAGCAACGCACCTTAGAGACTCGGAAGAGCCGCCAGTGATTGCGAACTATGTTTGGAAAGGATGCAACAAAACTGTGGAAAAGTGCAATGGTTCCAGGACTTACATTTCAAAATGCGGTTGTTTGTTTGAGGTGAGGCAACGCGCGCTGGCGTGCGCGAGACGGCGCCGAGGTGTGCGTCGATTGCGCGGAAATGCCCGACGCGTGCGAGAGAGACATGTGCGACATTCGGCAAGGGAAAAATAAGCAGAAATAAAGACAGTGTGAAAAAGAAAGAGAGGTAGGTGTAATGATTCGTTTTCTGATCCTGCACATAGCTCCTGCAATGAGTCGACTACTTTAGTTCTGGCAGTGGCAGATGCGACACGTACTACGGGTCGGCGTTTCTTCGAGACCGCGGGCAGCATATATGCAGGGTACGACGGAAATTGGGTCGGCACGGCTGTCGGCCGCAGCACCTTGCGTTTTAATCCTACCTTGTAGTCTTCTTCTTTGAAGGGAATCGAACAAACGACAGCCCTGGAGTTCGGCACCCAGTGGCTGCCTTTGACGTTGCCTTGTCGCGAAATGTGTCGCAGCCAGGCATCCCGGAGTTGTTGCTTCGCCGGTAGCTCGTGATAACAAAGGTCAGAGTTCCTCGCAGCATTAGATTTGCATCGCGGCATACAACAGCTCTTTGGCATTGCGTATACTGTGACGCATCTGATAACCACGTTAGAAACCGGGTAACGAAACACTCGACGATAATTAAAACGTACGTGAAACAGTAAGCGCGCTAATTCGCAACGCTGTACTTTCGTCAGCCGGCTACGGCTATTAGCGCCGTTCCCAATGGCAGCGTTTGTCAGCGTTCGCCGTCGCGTTCACGCGAGAGCTCCCGATGTGCAGCGCCACTGCGGCCGCGTCTGTCTATTCCGCTTGTCACACGCGTTCCCATTGAAAAGAGCTTAATTCGGTAGGCCGCACCTTTTTTTTTATTGAGCGGCCGTGCTCTGACTGACCGCACTGTGGGAGAGGTTACGTCCAACGAGGCAAGGAACAAAAAATAACAGTGAGAAAAGGGAAAAGAAATAAGAAAGTTATTCGTTGGCTAGGGGAGACGCAGAGGAATGCGAGATGAACACTAAGAGCAAACACAACATACTACAGAAAAAAGAAGAGCAGGCGCTGCTACTAAACTAGATTCGAGATCGAAAAAGAAAGAATACGAAAAAAAGACGGGTTGTTTTGTGAGGTTTAACGTCCGAAAACCAGCTCTGATTATAAAGAGACGCCGCAGTGGAGGGCTCCGCGAATTTCGACCACCTGGGGTTCTTTAACGTGGACTGACATCGCACAGCACACGGGCCTCGACATTTTGCCTCCATCGAAATGCAGCCGCCGCGGCCGGGATTCGATCCCGCGACCCTCGGATCAGCATCCGAGTACCATAGCCACTAGACCATTGGCGCTAGAGAAGCCCCAAATGAAAGGAGCAATATTTCTTCTTACACTTTTCTTTTTGCGGGCATTTACAGTACACATCATCTTCCGGGCCGACGGTTCGACCGAGTCTAGCCCCTCCAGGCACTGCCACTATTTTTTTTTCCTCCAGAAGCGCGGGCCTCGCGGACTCCTCATCGTCCCGACTTCTCAGAAGACACCAAGTAGAGAACTCCCCCGCCCCCTTCTTCGCGAGTGATTGGGATATCCCTTTCCTTTTTTTTTTTCATTTAATGTCTCAGCGGGCTACATTCACAGTTGAAATCGCTTTACTTTAAGGCCACTAACCGTGCTGATGCAACGCCCTTGAGACACGAAATAAGGATTGCCACAAATCTCATGACTATTTCATAAGTAGTAAAGAACATTGGGCTAGTTGATACATATTCATCTTCGATGTGGCGCAAGAAGACACTGGACCAAGAAAGAGGGCAAACGACAGCGTTTTCAGCTGAGTTTGTACCACGGCGAAACCATATATATACACACCACGTGACGACAGGCCCAAGCTACAGGCCGATGCAACCGAACTAATACACGTGGTTAAAACAAATTGGCACATCCCACGTGCAGTGGGAATCAAGGAAATGCGAAGCACGCATCAGGAACGTAAAATGGATTTGCATTGTTGTCTCGCTGACGAGTTTTGTACATATGAAGTTAACGAAACGGCAGCAAGAGCACCATGGCTGTGGCATGTAAACCATGCCGCTCATACACGCATGTCGTGATTCTAACGTTATGGCCTGTCATTTACGTTCGTCATGCAGTCATGTTGTGCCAAACCAATTTTTGTATACATCCCATTAACGAAACGGCAGTATAGCGTCACGACCATGGCATGTAAATCATGCTGCTTATGACACCCGTGTCATGATTCTAATGTTATGACCTGTCATTTACGTTCGTCATGCTGTCGTGTTGTGCCATAGCAATTTTGGTATACATCGCATTAACGAAACGCGTGGCATGTAAATCATGCCACCCATGACATGCGTGTCATGCTTTTCATATTATTACCTGTCATTTATGTTCGTCATGCTGTCATGTTGTTGCATACCAATTTTCCTATACATCCCACTTACGAAGCCAAGAGAGCACCAAGACCGTGGCACGTAAATCATGTCGCTCATGACATGCATGTCATGATTTTCATCTTATGACCCGTCACGTTCGTGATGCAGTCATGTTGTGGCATGCCGATTTTCGTACACATCCCGTTAACGAAACGCGTGGCATGTAAATCATGTCCCTTATGACAAGCATATCATGCTTTTCACGTTGTGACCTGTCAGTCATGTTCTTTATGCAGTCATGTTGTGGCATACCAATTTTCGTATACATCATATTAACGAAACGGCCGGGACAGCACCAAGACCGTCGCCTGTAAATGATGTCACTCATGACATGCATGTCATGATTTTCGTGTTATGACCTGTCATTTATGATTGTCATGCTTCATACTGTGGCACGCCGATTTCCGTATACGTCCCATTAACGAAACGCGTGGCAGTGTAAATCATGTCGCTCATGACATGCATTTCACGCTTTTGATGTTGTGACCTGTTCTTTGTGTTGGCCATCCAGTCATATTGTGGCATACCTGTTTTCGTATACGTCCCTTTAACGAAACGACCAGGAGAGCACCAAGACCGTGAGATGTAAATGATTCCGGTCATGACATGCATATCATGATTTTCATATTATGACCTGCCATTTATGTTCGTCAGGCCGTCATGTCGTGCCATACCAATTTTCGCATACGTCCCATTAGCGAGACGGCCAGGAGAGCACCAAGACCGTGGCATGTAAATCATGGCGCTCATGACGTGCAAACATGATTTTCATGTTATGACATGTCATTTATGTTTGTCGTGTAGTCATGTTGTGGCATACCAATTTTTGTAAGCATCCCATTAGCGAAACGGCCAGGAGAGCACAAAATCGTATGCGGCTTGACAGATAGATAGATAGATAGATAGATAGATAGATAGATAGATAGATAGATAGATAGATAGATAGATAGATAGCTAGATAGATAGATAGATAGATAGATAGATACGCTCAAACTCGCCGAAGTTCGCTAAGAAATGCTTCGCATTTAAGACCCAAAAGACCAAGAAAACGACAAATGGCACGAGGCATCTGTCGGCTTCTTAACCTACCACATTCCTTAACGTACCACGTACCAAACTTCTCTATCAAGCAACGCGACGGAGGGATGGGTAACGCATTCGGGTCTGTTTTTGATAATGTGGCGCTTCCATTATCTCCCTAGACAACTTATTCCTTTGTCTAAACAAAACACTAGTGTTATCAACGAGGGACGAAGCCCACAATCACTCCAATGTAACGACAGGTGTGAATGCGCAGAACCCTTTAACGAATACTGATGTTCCTTGAGCCTGGTGCCGAAACACGGGCCGGTTTGGATCATATACTGTTGACAGCAGGTTAACGGGATGGAGTACGCTACAGTATGAAAACGTAGACCACAACCTTGCAGTTCTATAACTTCCTTGCCCACTTTTGTTCCCCGTGCGCCTGATTACAGCCGTGCAAATTCCATTTAGTTTGCTTTCTGCTAGAAAACCCGACCTTAACCCTGAACTTCGACGCGATCTTTTTTCAATCTGTGTGAGTATGAGTGGACATACCGTATAATGACAAATCTGAATTCCCGCCGATCTGCGTGACCCTGCGAAGGCCCCCCTTTGATTTCTCTGAGAAAGTTATCGCAGGTCATAGAAATGAGGGAATTGGGGTAACGGCCTCGAGATCGAACACAGTCGGCGCCTAGCTGCGGGTGGACGAAGCTCCCAAGTGTGGATAGCTCCTTGCGTCGTCTGCTAGCCACTGCGCTTTTACACGCTCGCGTACGTCAATATGTTTGTTCCCTGAGCCGGCGCGATGTTGAATGCTTTCGTGTATTCTTATTCAAGCATAAAAGTACTAGTTAAAGTATTATTTGGAATTGCGCTGCAGTCTTTGCTTTTTCTTAAAATCACCGAGCGCCTGTGTAGTGAGCGCGCTACATCATCGTCGCACCATCCAGTTTGGCACAGTTATTTCAGTTTCGATGCTGCTGTGCATTTCAGGTATACGGCAAAGCGCACTTAGAGTCTTCCCGAATAAGTCAAGCGGGAAACGTCACCCGTAAATGCAGTACTAAGGCGATATCGTCTCGCGATACGCGATTGTGAGCATGACGGAAAATAGAACATGTTTTTAGCTTGAAGAACACATCTTTTTTTTTATGCGCATAAAAAATAAACCTTTTCTTGTCACGGTCACGCAAGTAATGATGCGAAGAAAGCGATGCGTATGACTATTAAAATGTTTACTTAATATAAGCGTGTTTCAAATATCGTGATAGCACTCAAGCGGCGTACACAGTCACGTATCTCGACTAACTGAGCATGTTAACTGTCTAACGTTTCATGGAACATGACATGCAAGGCATTGAAACGCAAGTATGCGTGTAATTAAGTGATACAGTGGAGTACACAAGCTGCTACTTCAACGCAATGCACAGTAACAGTCCTTTTTTGTTGTTGTAGCCAATAGTGAAAAATAAGCAAGCACTTAATACTAAATACTAAACTCCCTCAGTCGCGTTACAGCAGTGTAGCAATTGTAGACGGTAGAGAACTTAAGTGTGGTGAAAGAAAAAATGTCAGATCCCACGTGCAGTGGGAATTAACGAAATGCGGAGCACGCATCAAGAACGTAAAATGGATCTGCATTGTTTTCTCGCTATACCGATTTCGGTACATATGAAGTTCACGAAACGGCCACAAGAGAACCGAGACCGTGGCATGTAAATCATGCCGCTTGTCATTTACGTTCTTCATGACGTCATGTTGTGCCATACCACTATTCGTATACATCCCACTAACGAAACAGCCAGGAGAGCACCAAGACCGTGGCATGTAAACCATGTCGCTCATGACATTCATGTCAATATTTTCATGTTATGACCTGTCATTTATGTTCCTCATGCAGTCATGTTGTGCCGTACCAATTTTCGTATACACCCTGTAAACCAAATGGCCAGGGGAGCGCCAAGACCGTGGCATGTAAAGCATGCCACTGATGACATGCATGCCATTATTGTGATGTTGTGACCTGGCATTTATCTTCGTCGTGAAGTCATGTTGTGCCATACCAATTTTCGCATACATCCCGTTAATGAAACGGCCAGGAGAGCACCAAGACCGTGACATGTAAATCATGCCCCTCATGACATGCGTATCATAAGTTTGATGTTATGACCTGTAGTTTATGTTCTTCATGCTGTCATGTTTTGCCATACCAATTTTCATATACATCCCATTAATGAAACGGCCAGGAGAGCACCAAGACCGTGGCATGTAAATCATGCCCCTCATGACATGCATATCATGATTTAAAGGTGAAAACAAGGGGACAACAACCAAATTATAATCATCAAAAGTAAAATTTACTCCTAAAGATGAAAAAACCCGACGTTTCGGGTCCCACTCGGACCCTTCTTCAGGGGTGACTGGAGGGCACCAGACAGCAGCAGTGCTTATAAGGCCTTCTTTTTCTTGTTTCTTTCTTTTTTCTTCTCTCTTCCTTCCTTTCTCACTTTCTCTTTTTCCGGTTCTTCAGACCGAGGGGGGTCATGCTAGTGTTGAACCAGGTGCCGAAGTCCGCTAAAATAGACACTCGGCATTGTACCTGCAGACCGGTTCACGTTACCAGGTGTCGCCTGAATGTGCCATGATTCGACAAAAAGCCACTTTTGATGATTATAATTTGGTTGGTGTCCCCTTGTTTTCACCTTTAATTTCGTCCCAACCAGACAGATCTCTGTCAAATGTTCACCTTTATATCATGATCTTGATGTTATGACCTGTCATTTGTGTTCCTCATGCAGTCATGTTGTGGCATACCAATTTTCGTGTACATCCCATTAACGAAACGGCCAGGAGAGCACAAAGTTGTAGGCGGCTAGATAGATAGATAGATAGATAGATAGATAGATAGATAGATAGATAGATAGATAGATAGATAGATAGATAGATAGATAGATAGATAGATAGATAGATAGATAGATAGATAGATAGATACGCTCTAAGTCGCCGAAGTTCGCTAATAAATGCTTCACATTTAAAAAAGACGGAGAGAACCGCTGAGGAAATCAAACTATGCGGCTAGGTGAAGTCAGTGCCCCGTTGAATGGAATATCACGCTTCCTTCGCCCAATAAAAACGTTTTGCGTGCTTCCGTCACTGGGGTGAGATTGAATGATACATGTATTACCGTTTTACTGTAACTAATGGTTTTATTTTGGCTAACGACTGCCTCAAACCGCTCACAACAGGGCGCCGCTGTGGACAGTTCAATGCGCGCTGCCGAACGCCTATCCACACTCACGCGGTGAGAGTGCTGCCATGTACTACACGTCGATCTCGAGGCCAATACTGTGTCTCTTCTTACCTGATTGTCAACGCTATGCTGTTGTTTCTACTCTTTCTTGGCCCAGTGTCTTCTTGCGCCACATAGAAGATGACTGTTTCACACGCCTCAAATTGTTTGTGTAAGAAAATAATAAGCAGGCAAACGGCAAATGTAAGGGGAAGAACCGACACAAACTATAATAGGCGCCCAGCACCTTTATATTTCCTTGATGGAATTGGCGGAAATGTGTTCTCGCCGTGATCTCTCGTACGCGAGAAAAAAATCACAGCATATCCACGGAGCGAATGATGACGAGTGGGCGAAGCTCCGCAGGTTCATCGTAGATCGTGCCGAGTTCCGGATTAATTTAGTTAACGCGCACGCTACGAATACTTATGGCTCAACTACGCACAAGTGAAATCTCCCACCGGCACTTCATTGCAAGTCAAGATCCAGTGCCTATATATATATGGGTAGCCGGAGGACGGTTCTCCAGCGCGAGCAGTCGGTATTTTTCAATCAAGAAACTCGCTAGAAGACGTCAAGCTTGTCTCTCGCGGGTGAGGGCCCGTTCTCCTTCTTTGCGAGCTGGTAGCGCGTTCATCGAAGAAAGAGCGTTTCCATATGGTGGTGGTAGAGATTATAAAGGAAAGGAAAAAGGCGCTAATTTCTGTCTCCCATACTGGGGACACGGCTAAGCGCCTAATTTCCATATTCAACCAACACCCTCTAGAAAAATATGAAGGCCTTAGTTCTTTTCCCTTTCCACTCGCGCTACGTCAGCAGATGGGGCGGACGCGAGCGCGTTTTGCGGTTTTGCCCGTCGCCGCGACACGACGCATCCGCGCGTCCGGATCGCGCTGGTGCGCGTTGATCGCGCGTCTCCAGAAACTCATTCTCCGGCGCGTATGTACTGTCGTACATCTCTTCGCTGTTCAGTCGGACGTGTTTTCCTCGCTGTGAAAAGAATGTGAAAGCGACGACGCCGCGATGCCGTGCAAATGCTGTGTACCTCGATGCCGCGGAAACTACACGGGGGACACGAAGGTGCACGTCTTCAAGTTCCCGAGAGATCATGCTCTAAGGGACGCTTGGATTCGCGCTGTGCCACGGGAAAACCTCACGGTCACCGAACATTCCAGGGTAAGTTTTTTTATTTAGCTGTTAATTGAAAGAATATAAACGTACATGTGTAAGTGGCTCATGAGCCGCATGTTTGTGTGACCTGTAGCCGTCGGTTTGTTGATTGGAGCTTATTTTTTTCTAGGTATGTGAACTTCATTTCATGGACGAGGACATTATTCGAGACGCGACGCATACAGATCAAGCAACTGGCCGCGTAATGACAGTGCCGCTATCTCATGTGCGCCTTCGCCCAGACGCTGTACCGTCGAAGTTCCCGAATTATTCGAGCTACTTGTCCAGAAAGACCGCGAGGAGGGAAGATCCTGACTCCAAGCGCGCGCGCATAGAGAATGCAGCCCTTCAGAAAGCCATCGCTGAATCCAACGAGGCGTTTATCAGAGCACGCAAAGAGGATAAAGTCAACAGTTTGAGCGAACTTGCCAACCACTTAAGGAGCCAAGGGATGGAGTTCTGGGATGTTATCGAAAGAAATGAAAGGCTTCTTCTCATTCGCATTGTCGACGATGAAGCACCATGGTTGAAATACTCTGTTTGCGTGAAAGGAGACTTGAGCGTGACACTACACGTTATGAAAACGGCCGTAAAAAAGCTAGGTGCAAATCTCTGCGTTCCCGAAATCGCTAACAGTAAAAGGGGTATGGTGGAACTCCTGGAAGGCATCGAGAAGTGGGACTGTGACCTGATGTCCAACTCAGTCGCCGAAATTTGCGAGGCTGTTTGTTTACTGCTTGATCAGCTTTGCGCGTCCCAAGCAGAAGACGACGCCAACTGTATTCGATTTCTGAAAGAGCAAGTCACCTTGCACCTATCGAAAAAACAGCGCAGGCGCTACTCTGCTGATTTCATGATGTTTTGCTGTATTCTTTTCACTATATCGCCCCATGCATACGCGTTCATACGTAGCCATGGAAGCATCGCCTTGCCGCATCCTATGACAATAAGATCAGTGTGCTCGTCTTATGGTATGAGTCCTCAACAAGAGCATCAGAGTGAAACATTCCTCAGCTACATGACAACAAGAATTTCTGACCTGAAAGATGACCAGCGCTTTGTCACAGTTATGGTTGATGAAATACATATAAAACCTTACTTTGACTACAAAGGAGGCAATATTACCGGCGCTGCAATTAATAGAAATGAAGCTGCTAACTTTGCGCTCGTTTTCATGGTGCGCAGCCTGACGTGTAAATTCAGAGAAGTTGCGCACGTCGTGCCGGTGCACCGAGTAGAGGCGGAGTTCCTGCAAAAGACGCTTAAAGACGTGATTTGTGGGCTGGAAAAGATTGGGTACCGGGTTATGTGCGTCGTCAGCGACAACAACTCTGTGAACAGAAAAGCGATGTCACTTTTCGAATCACCTCCGCGTAACAGAATTGTGTACCAACATCCATCAGACCCTTCAAGGCCCCTGTTCTTCGTTATAGACCCAGTGCACATTCTAAAATGCATACGAAATAACTGGATCAATCAGAAGAATGACCAAATTTGTTTCTACTTCCCGGAGATCCAAGGAGACACACCAGAATCAGAGCGAATGCAAACAGCGTCATTTGCAACAATCAGGGACCTTCACAGCAAAGAGTGTGATCAGCTGTTGAAATATGGCTATGGGCTGTCAAGAAAAGCCCTCTACCCTTCGAATCTTGAAAGGCAGGACGTAAAGCTTGCTTTACAAATCTTCAATGATTATTTACCAGAGGCGTTACGTGCTCTTGGAGCAAAGCACAACCTATTCTCTTTCGAGGCCACGGCTACATTCATCGAGATCATACTCAAGTGGTGGAAAATTGTAAACGTCAAAACTCCATGGAAGGGAGAAAGGCTTAGAGATCACTTCCAACAACCAGTGCTTTCCATTGATAACGATCCAAAAATTGACTTCTTGCACATGTTTCTGAAGTGGCTGGATGAGTGGAAAAACAAAGGTTTTGACAAGGGTACTCTGACAAAGGAGACTCATGCTGCTGTCGAACACACCACCTATGCGCTTGTTGAGCTCGCTAGGTACAGCTTCGAAGAGCTTGGAATGTCATATGTCCTTTTTGGGAAGATTCAGACAGACTGCCTTGAAGATCGGTTTGGAAAGTATAGGCAGCTGGCAGGTGCGCAATATCACATCTCCATCAGGCAGATATATGAAGTCGAAAACAAGCTGCGCCTGCAGAGCACCTTGCCTACAGTTTCCCCTGACCAGCACTGGGAATGTGTCCGAAAGCAAGTCGAGGCATTGCTTCCCAGCAGCAACGTTGTCGTTACCAGCCAGGCTCTTACGAAGATGCAGGACGTCCTCCCAGTCCTCGTCTACGTTGCAGGTTATGCAGTATACGGGACCCTTAAAAAGTTGAAGTGCGAGCAATGCAGGGACTCGTTGACCGTGGACAAGAAGATCACAGTCTCTGCCACAAACGAACATTATGGTCTTGTGAAGCAACTGGACCGGGGAGGTTTACTTTATCCATCAATGTTTGCACTTAACGCAGTTGCTCACAGCTACGTTGTAGTAGAGCAGCTCGCTACAGAGCCAGCACTGCTTATGATGCCTGAACAACGCCAGGTCGTAACGAAAATGACGCTACAATTGCTGGCTAGTGAAGAGCAGTGCGACTTCGATACGTGTGAGAATGGCCACACAGTTGAATTAGTGCTTAAACACATCCTGCGGTGCAGCACCAACATTCTGCTAAAGAACTTTTGTAGGAAGCTGAACGACAAAGTTCTCGACGCTGCCGATAAATCAAAAAAAAGGAAAGCCACAACTCTCGAGGCCGAATAACTGCATTCATTGCTTCTAATATAAAGCGAGTACAAAAAGAAACTGGGCTTCGTAAATAAATGTTTTGCTGCTACAGTTTTCTGGCGTTCTATTCTTTTTTAAATACATGCATGCTTGTTCTTGCAGAAAAAAAAAATGTTTCCGCGCAGTGCACCTGCGCGACAACCTCTCTTGAACAGCGTTCCCTATCTTTTTTTTTTCAATCCGCCCCATCGTGTGACGTCACGCGAAGAGAGCTAAGGCCTTCATATTTTTCTAGAGGGTGTTGATTCAACGCGCGCCTTTCGCTCTCTCTGTCTCTCCCTCCCTCACAAGACAGCAGATAGAAGAGGAGAGAGGTCGGCGCCGGGAGGCACGCGTCGAGGGCGCGCCTCCCACATGCGCCTTCCTAGTAGCGCGTTCTCACACGCGGTGGTGTAGTGGTTACGGTACTCGGCTGCCACCCAAAATACGCGGGTTCGATCCCGGCCGCGGCGGTCGCATTTTCGATGGAGGCGAAAATGCCAGAGGCCCGTGTACTGTGCGTTGTCAGTGCACGTTAAAGAACCCCAGGTGGTCTAAGTTTCCGGAGCCCTCCACTACGGCCTTTCTCTCTATCTCTTTCACTCCCTTTCGCCCCACCCCCACGGACGCTTAGCCGTGCTCCCTACATGGGCTGCATAAATTAGCGTCCTTTCCTAACCGAACCACAATCATCAATCATCCCTCGTAGTAGGGCGTTCCTAGTAGGTAACGCGCTACTACAACGGACGGACAGACCCAAACCTTAAGGAGCTTCGCCTCTAAAACAAATTACGTAATAAACTTACCATGTTAATAATTAAGACACACGTTTACATATATAGCTGTGACGCCGGTTTGAGCAGATTGTGCGCGTGCGTAAGCGCAGTTTACCTTAATTCTGCGCACTGTAGAGATGGCATTAGGTGCCTTGCTGACACACACACACACACACACACACACACACACACACACACACACACACACACACACACACACACACACACATGCACACACTCACGTGGCCGAGAAATGAAGCTGGGCGCCACACATCGTTAATCTAATGTAAATGACATGAATGTCTCATGTTATTGATCTCATGACCTATAGCAGTCATGCTATCCTCATACCCTGCTCTATAAAATTTGCTATATTACAAATGAACGAGACGAGCTTTGATTTTGACACCATATATGTGTTCGCGACGCGGACGGTCATGCCTCGGGAGCTCACGAAGCACAATTACTGATTTCGCGCCTTAACTTCGTCTCAGAATGTTGATATGTGTCATTCGTCATGGGAAGTAAATCTTTAGTCAATGTCTAAGCTCCGAAATGGGCATTGATAATTTTATGACGCACTGTGTATGTGGGCTAAAACTACATACCGTTTGGAATAATCTTCTATATAATCGCGTCACACAAGCAAGCACGGGCAAACTTGCTGTAGTGACCAGCAGCAACCGACCACTCCTCGCATATCAAAAATAAAGGTACATTGCGTCAGCAGTTGTAGCATTAATTGTGCATATCACTTGCGGTATGTATAGTGTTGGGTATTTGGCACTGTAACATTATGATAAGCCTGGTGCACGGTTATGGTGCTGCTTGTCTGCTGACACAAACGACGCATGTTCAAGCCCGGTTGCGGTGGTCGCATTCTCTATCACAATTATATTAAGTTATTATTGCTCTTGCTGTTGTCGTCGTCGCCAACGTACATGAGCTTACCGGGAACGTCGACAACACTCTATCTAAGCTTAATTTAATCAGAGTACATAACTTAATTTTTTCTCTCCAACTAGTCTAACTTTCAATATCCGTTTTCCCTTGTGCAAGCTTGGTAGCATATGGTGTAGTATAGTAGTGTTTATCGGAGAGAAACGCTGATTTTTGCAGCCGCCTTAAGGAGAAGAATTGTCCTGCACTGTACCTCCCTGCCTTCCCTCTCTGCAATTTCCTTCCTTTGACGATCGTACGGTATTTCAATTGATACGCGTAACTATAGCACTTGTCTCGGAGCGACGTCAGTTTTATTGCAGATGAATGCGCACCATGCGGGGAGCTGATGTGCACATAGTAGCCTAGCCACACTCCTGCAGGGTCCAAGGAAAGCTAGACTAAAACATCTTGAATCAGTCACACTGGTGCACATGCAATGGCAAGTGACCATTCTGAGGATATTCGAAGTTCACGAGGTTCAACAAACCCTTATTTGTTACATTCGCCTACAAAAGATTCACACTTCGCTGCTTTTGATAAGGAAAATATTTTACCGATATATCTGTCACATTAACTTATGTACTAATCGCGCAACTTTTGCGTTCATCGTTTCGATGAAAATAACAATTATGCTTTCACTATCCAATTACAAGTTTGACTTCAATCTGTTCAACTGATCTGTTTGTCAGCACCATTGCTTAGTCAAAATATTCCGGCAGATCTCCCGCACTCTGGCAGTTGATGACGTGCGGAGTTGCCGCGTTCGTGGCTTAAAAGCCACACAGCAAATTTTAGTCAGCGCCTGTTTAGTCTTCGCGCTATTGTAAATATGAACGCGTACCAAATGGCCCAGCTCACCATGCTAGCTGTTACGAAAGGGATCAATGCTTTTGTGCATAGCTGAACTGCAAAGAGGATTGGCTGAAACTGTTCCATTGCAAATGTTGTGTTAATTGTAACTGATTATGACGCATAAACTGTTAGTGGTAGTAACAAAATGAAAATGATGGAAGTCAATCATACTTAACTGCGAGGGGGGGGGGGGGGGGGGCGTGGCAGCTGAGCAATCTGTGCTTACCTAGAAGTGGCGTCCGTACAAATATGGTCTAAACTTCGCCACTGCCCGAACCAATGCGAGGCTCTCGCGCTCACTGACGGAAAACTTACGCTCGAAAGGGAAAACTAGGCGGGCGACTGGCATAGGCAATGGTGCGATCTTGTCCATGTTGCCACAGGGCGAGGACAGCTCCGATGCCATGCCCACAGGCGTCGGTGCAAAGTTCTCCTGGGGCTTCCTGGTCAAAATGAGCAAAGATTGTTGATGACGTAGGCAACGTAGTCAATGTGCGGAACGCGGCGCCCTGTTCAGGACCCAATAAAATGACAAGTCGTTCTTCAGGAGTCGCGTTAGTGGACGGGCAATGTCGGCGAAATTCTTAACAAAACGACGAAAATAAGAGGACAGGCCTACAAAGCTCCGTCATCTTTCTCGGAACGTGGCGTGGGGAAATTTCCGGCAGCACGACTTTTGTCTGGATCAGGTCCCGAGCGTCGAGCATTGACAAGGCTGCCAAGGACACTGATTTCTCGGCGACCGAAACAGCATTTATCGGAGTTTAGCTGGAGGCCTGCGCGTCTAAAGACTTCGAGAACCACCGACAGGCGGGTAAGGTCGTTTTCGAATGTCGGTGAAAATACTTTCACACCGTCCAGATAGCACAGGCATGTTGACCATTTGTATCTGCGAAGGAGGGACTCCATCATCCTTTCAGATGTGGCTGCAGGCATTACAGAACCCAAATGGCATTACTTTAAACTGGAGAAGTCCATCGGACGTAACAAACGCGGTATTTTTGCGGTCAAGATCATCGACCGAAATCTGCCAATAGCCTGACTTCAGGTCGATGGAGGAGAAAGTAGGCCCAACCAACCATGTAGAGAGTCGAGACCGTCGTCAATTCGCAGCAGAGGGTAGACGTCCTTGCGTATTACTTTGTTTAAATGGCGGTAGTCCACACAAAAGCGCCAGCTGCTGTCTTGTTTCTTAACGAGCGCGACATGTGATGCCCATGGACTACAGCACGGCTCCATTACGTCTTTGGTAAGCATTATGTCGACTTCTCCTTGAATCACTTCTCTATCGACACGGGACACGCGATAAGGACGTCGTCGGATTGAGCTCACGTCTCCAGTATTGATCTAAGGAGCAACAACGGATGTCTGACCCAAAGGACGGTCATCAAAGTCCAAGACGTCGCGATAGGATGTGAATAAGCGCCGCATATCCTCTGTCTGCGCTGGAAGGAGGTCGGTCGGGTGTCGAAAGCACCATCGGCTTGACTGTGCGTGGCAGAGGAGGAGGCAGATGACGAAGAAGTATCAGCGACGAAGGCGGAAAGGGCATACTTCCCGAGAGGAGAAATGGTGGCCAGAGTTATGCCGTCTGGAATAAGCTGCGTGCGCCAACTGAAGTTCAATATCGGCAGAGACGCTCGATTATCCACAACAGTAAGAGGGGTGTGAGGGACAGCGAAATTCCGGGCATCTAAAACGTCAGCCTAGGTGTCAAGATTACTCGCCATCAGGACTGGTAGAGAAAGACCGGAAGTTCACATACTAACAGCTTGAGGGGCTAGACGAACGTAATCCATACAGCACAAACGTGGTTTTCGTGGGGTAGGGACGTCAATGTAGTACGGTAGGTGAAGGTGGACAAAGCCGGCTCCACAGTCAGTAAGAGCAGGATGAGCGGATAGAAACTCGATGCCGAGGATGAGTTCATGGGAGAATTTCTCGAGAAAGGCAAGCAGCACGCTTGTAGACCGGTCAGCAAAAGTTATGTGAGCGGAAACATTCCAAGCACGGGAAATGGTCTGCCATCAGCGACGCGAGTGAATGACACCGTCTGCGGCATGAAGAATTTCTAAAGTCGGAGAAGAAGTTCCGAATTCATCACTGATATCTGTGCCCCTGTGTCTACATGTGCGTTGTCCAATTTAATATCTATAAAGTTGCGTCTGGTCCGTAGAGGGGTCAGAGGATATGTCGGGAGAATCGTCAATGCAGCGTCACTTCCGGGAGCTGCATCGTCTATTCTTCCTGCGGGAGGCGGTCAGCCGGCGATGCAGGGCGACGAGATTGGGGCGGTCGAGACGATGGGCGACGAGACAATGGCGAACAAGACTCGTGGCCACGCGGGGATGGTGAACGGCCATCTGGTGCAGACGAGGCGTCGGGACTGGAGGTCCGACGAGATTCGCGGCAATGCTGAGATCATTATAGTCCATTTTAGGGCGACGGTTGTACCCATGGATACCTCATGCCAAAACCACCGGTTGTTGGAATGGCGGGCTACATCGCCTATACGACGGCAGTTGAAGCGTATAGGCCGGTCATCTGCAGTCCTCCACTCGGCTGGATTCCGAGAACACAGCGGAGGCCTCTGACCTTGAGCGTATCAAACTGAGGGACGGCGGTCGATTGGTCGGTAAGGAGTTTACGCGCACACAAAGTCCAGGCCGGCTTGTAACTCTCCTGACACCTTATGAACCATGGTGCCGGGTCGCATGCACGGATACGCGTGGAAGCAGGAGACGCAGCTTCGAGTTCACGATGAACTATCTTCGTCACGTGTTCAGCAGAGTGTCCTTGCGATTCAGGTACGTCTTCGCACGTGCACGCTGCTGCCGTGTTCAGAACCCGAGTGAAATGGTGAGCAATACGTCGACTTCTGGCCGCTTACAAAACGCTTGCGTTCTCGGATGACGGCCTCAGCGGTGTCACAGTCTCAGAAAACTAGCAAATTAAATGCTTCATCCGCTATGCCTTTTAACACGTGCCCGACCCTACCTTCTCGGATTCAGTAATGCTGTCGCCCGCTTTGCGGCAAAGGGCAAGCGCATCCTCGATATGTCAGGTAGGATTCCGTCGGCATCTACGCACGATATGCCAGCTCCTTGTTGGCTGCCCCGCCACGGTGGTCTAGTGGCTATGGTACTCGGCTGCTGATCCGAGGGTCGCGGGATCGAATCCCGGCCGCGGCGGCTGCATTTCGATGGAGGCCCGTGTGCTGTGCGATGTCAGTGCACGCTAAAGAACCCCAGGTGGTCCAAATTTCCGGAGCCCTCCACTACGGCGTCTCTGATAATCAGAACTGGTTTTGGGACGTTAAACCCCACAAAACAACAAAACAACAATCCTTCTTGGCTGTTGTTTTTCTACCAGCGGACTTACCGAACAAGGCACGCATCCTTTCCTTGCAGATATCCCAGCTTGTGATTTTTTCTTCGTGTATCTCAAACCAGACCTTTGATGTCCCTTTAAGATAGAATAGGATGTTCGCCAACATAATGGTCTCATCCCAGTGGTTGTTTCCTTGCACGTTCATACATCGGCAACCCATCTTCAACGTCGACATTGTCGGTCCCGCAGAAAGTACCTGGATCTTTCAGCTGAGCAAAGGACAACGGTTGTCGTTGCGACCGCCATGGGGGGTGCCGATCCTTCTTCTGCCATCGTGGTGAATGTCAAGCGTCGGCCGCTGCGGAGCTCCGTTGTATCGTGTTGTTTCCCAGCACGTCCACCAAAATTTCATGGGCATAGTGGCAGACAAAAGTAAAGGTACATTTACAACATACAGAAAGTGAAGCAGCTGCAGGCCAAGATGGCATAACGAATAACACGAGCGCAGCTGAGAGTGTCTTCGTCGTCGGCTTATCGACAGATTCAGTTTCAGTTTATTCAGATTCAGTTTCAGATTCAGTTTCCGTTTCAGCTGGTAAGCTCCTCTTAGTCTAACCTTGTCCTGCGTCAGGCGTGGCGTAACCGGCAGTATCTCCCGAACAGTATAATAGATGGCGCTGTCTCATAGAAGTACATAGAGTTACTGTATATGCTACCTTTAGCTACCTAAAGGTAGCATATACAGTAACTCTAGAAGTACATACAAACTGCAGTTGAGTGATGATATTAGGGGCAAAGCTCCTTAGGGTGCGGGTCTGTCCCTCCTCTGTAGTATGTAGTAGTAGTAGTAGTAGTAGTAGGTAGCCACGTCTACTTTTATGAAAAAAAAATTCCGAACGTTGTCTCCAAAGCGGGGAATCGAACCAGGGACCCCTCACTTCTGAACGCGCGGCGCTATATAGCCACTTGCAACGCCACTTTTTTTTTTTAAACCAGTTTATTGACACAACACAAAGCCACTTGCAACGCCACGAAGTGCACGTGGACACATGCACCACGATGACACTAAATACCCAACATTAACGAAAGACTGCCCGTTTCTAACGCGTTTTTGCTTGCGCGTTACGGCCCGTGTAAGAAGCTGGTGTAAGACGCTGTGGCCTCTCTGCCTTATATTCTCTCAGCAGTCATGTGATGGTGTCGGCAAACGCGGTGCACGTTCCGGCCTGTGTAAGGGGTTGCGTGAGACGCTGTGGCCTCTCCCCCTTACTAGAGTGTACTGCACGTTCCTAATGCGTTTGTGTTAGCGTCCCCTTAAACGCGAGATCCCAGCGTTCGAGTACAGTGTGTGTGTGTGTGTGTGTGTGTGTGTGTGTGTGTGTGTGTGTGTGTGTGTGTGTGTGTGTGTGTGTGTGTGTGTGTGTAGAACTTTATTGAGATCCTGCAGATTTCTGGCCTGGGCTCCCACCTATACTCCATCTCAGAAGTACCTTGCAGCACTGTGGAAGCTGCAGGGCTTTTTAGCCAATGGGAAACGCGAAAGCTCCTCAAGATGTATTCATCCGCTTCGCGTCGTCTGCTGGGCGTCTCTGTGGCGTCGGCTCGCCGGCGAGAACCTCTTCGGGGACGCCACCTAGCCGTTTCTTCGATGTTCAGAAACCTGTTTGTAGACGGAGCGTTCGCTGACATTTGTGAGGAACGCGGTTCTTTTGATGACAGCGTTCATACTTGCGCTTTCACCAAGTTCTTTTTTCACCGCACTAATCACATTAAGCACCACTAACCTTGCTTCTTTTGTAAAATAGTTGGTCTTTGTCCTGTAGCGATCTGCAGAATCATTTGACGCACCTTCAGAGGCCATCGCGCACTGGTCTTGAGCGGAAGAACAAATTATCGGCGCAGCAAACAATTTTAGGCATTCGGGGCGTCTCTCATCGTGGACGCATCGCCAACGCTAACGTTGTGGCGCCATCTGCTATGTTTACATCAAACTAATTTTACGGTTCGGCACCACCTTGGTAGTCCTAGCAGCATGTAAACAAAAGAGCAATCTAAATAATAGCAACAAAACATACCTGATGCCTTGCCTTCAGCGTTAGATGAGACTAAGCGATGACAGGTTATAACATTAAATTTTTTGCTGCCTGGTTAGAGAACCAGTAAAAAGCACGAATTCGGATGGAAGCGGGTGGTCTGCAGAGTTCTTCAATCATACCAGTTACCAAACTCCCCATAGGCCCCATGTATCAAAATCCGGACACGCCAAGTGCCAAAACGGCGGAGCTTAGCAGATTGTCGCGCCATCTGTCGACACAGAAACCGACTAATAAATGGCAGGTTAGTGTGTATTGTGTTACGGAGCACAGAAAGCTTCGCCGCGTCAATGAAGCGAACCTTATGCAAACGATGTTGCGCACACAGAACATCCGTCAATTTCACCGTGGTTCTGGCGGCACTGGCGTCTTCTGCAGAGCAAGGAAATTCACTGACCTTGTGCCGTCGCTTCTGCTTCTGCACGAACACTGAGGGTTCACGAAGCGTTTTGTCCGTGCTAACTGTTCTCACGAAAGAAGCAAGGAATCGTCTGTTCGGCTGCCGAGGCCGCTGGTGAAAGAACAAGAAAGCTATTAGAACAGCGGATGATTTTCGGTGAATAATTATTCTTTATTTTTCGTCTTTAAATGTGGATGTGTCGTTAGGAATCCAGCACAAAGCGCGCACCTGTGGAATTCAGTTCACATGACTACAGAATCGATGTCTCAACGCAGCAGCAGAAGGCCTTTAATGCAGAGCGTGTCGTCTGCAAGCGAAAAAGCGTATGGTGCAAGTCGACGATCCAAGTGCAGGCGAATTGCAATGTAAGGCGTCTCTATCTCTCGCTCCTTTTTTTTGCCCGTCTTTAGCCGCGTGATAAGAGAGCGATTAGCAACTCTTACGGTGCTCCAACGTTTGTGGCCGCCATTTTCATGCAATAAACATCGCCTCCGAGATCCAGTTAGTATAGCGTTTTCAGTTACGGCTCCCAGATGGGGCGACAGTCTGTTAACCTCCGCCGATTTGGCCGTCGGCTTGTCCAGATTTCGGAACGCAGTTTGGCAACTGGTATGATTGAAGAACTCTGGGTGGTCTGGGCTGTATGGGGGCTGCCATGTTCCCGTACGTCATCGTGGTTAGGGAGGTTATTACTATTGCCAGCTGGTAACTGCTACAATAATTGAGAGTTTGCGAAGTACATGCCTAACGTACTTCGTATCGCTGTAACGCATCGTGCAAGAAGCACAGCTAAAGCCCTTGTATATGATCAATAATGAAACAGTTATGCCCGGAACTATATTATATGCTGCGCAAGAGTACTGCCTGTGTACTCCTCGTAGCTTCGGCAGTGCTGCAAGGTAATTGTGAGATGGAGTATAGGAGCAAGCGGAGAGACCGTGTCTCCCAGCAGCTTCCTCGGCCTGCTGGATCGCCCAGAGTTGTTGGTCCAGGCTTGAACTGAGCAGCGCGGCACGCCAACGCGCACGAAGGTCTTCATTGGAGGCCGCGACCCCAGTGTTGCTGATTATTGCTGGACATGCCCATAGGATATGATCTAGCGTAGCTCTGGTGTTACAATACGGGCAGAGATTGGTGGTATATAATTCGGGATGTATGTGGTTCATTATGACGGGGTTCGTGTAAGTTCGTGTTTGGAGCTGCCGCCATTGAACGGACTGGGCCCGAGTAAGCTTGTGGTGAGGTGGGTGGTGGGCCTTTGCAGTCGGTAATGTTGAGTAATCTCGCAGAATTTAGTGAGCCGATCGTCCCATTCCCACACCGCCGCGGAGGAGTCCGTTCGGGTGGTTGCTGCTTCGAACGCGGCTCGGAACGTGAGACCTCGAGCCACGTTGTGCACCACCTCGTTTGGACCGCGCTCCGGCTTACCTAGGGGGGTGTGGGCTGGGAACCAGAGGATCTGTACGCATTTGTCTGTCTCGCGAATTTCGCCTTTAGTTAAGATCCGCAATGCCTCCGGGGAGATTCTGCCGTTCGCATAGTTTCGCACGGCCGTTTGCGAATCGCTTATAATGTAGTAGGCGTTGGTATGGGCTATTGCAAGCGCAATAGCCGCTTCCTCCGCCGTTGCTGCGTGCCTTGTGGCGAGTGAGACGCTTGTTTTGCATTGGTGTGTGTGGTCTACGACTGCGGCTACGAAGCAGTGGCGGTCTCGATAGCGTGCTGCATCGACAAAGACCGCATCCTCGTTGCGACCAAAGATCTTGGTCATGGCTGTGGCTCTGCTGAGACGTCTATCCAGATTGTATTCCGGATGCACGTTTTTAGGTATGGGTGGAACTGTGATCTTAGTTCTGATATCGCGCGGTATGTCGTGTTTGAAGCCGTGTTGGACATGGTAACGGATGCCGAGATTCTCTAGAATCGTTCGGCCTGACTTAGTTTTGGCCAATCTTTCGAACTGCGAGATTTGTTGCGCTTCGATAAGCTCGTCAAGGGTATTGTGTAGGCCCAGTTGAAGGAGCAAGTCTGTGCTGGCGTTTTGCGGTAGCCCTAGTGCTTGTTTGAATATTCTTCAAATGGGGCTATTGAGTTTTGACTTTTCTGCGGCGGTCCATCGGTGATAGGCCGCCACATAAATGATCTGGCTGAGTACAAAGGATTGGATGAGGCGGATGATACTAGCCTCTTTCATTTCTTTGTGTCTATTGGTGATTCGTTTAATTAGGCGCATCGTGTTTGATACCTTGGCGTCAACCTGCCGAACTGTCTTGCCGTTTGCGCCCTTACCCTCGATGATCAGGCCCAAAACTCTAATTTTATCCACGGTTGGTATGATGCGACCATCGCTTGTGAGTGTTACATCGACGTGGGTCTGCGTTTGGTGGTGTTTTGGTGGTCGGCCTTTTACCGCTGTATTCTGAAACCAAACTTTTCCTTATGCTTGTGACTTAAGTAGCCCGTAACCTTAAAGTGACCCTTAACGCGTTTCAAGAACCAACCTTATACTTACATCTGAACTTTTCTTGTACTTATCGCCGCCATAAGTAAGGCTTCCTTAAGGTAGCCCCCGACCTACCTTGACGCTCACTTGTAAGCAAACAAAATGGCAGGCATGGATGACAACGTTGCGGAATTGGTTTAAAATGTGGATCGGCATGAATTATCGAGCCGCGGGCAGCATATGCGTCAGTGCGAATATCGTGGCATGCAATCAGAGATCGCCTAAATCCCATGGAGATTTGCGACAAGCATGGGTACTTGTGCCGCTTCCGCTCCACAACTTGTGCCGTGCTGAAGCTTCATGTATCCCTGCGAAAGGACACCGACGGTTGCGGAGGTGCCTTGACGGCTCCTTATCCAACAAGGCTACAACCGCTTCAGCGAGACTCTTCGTTTTGTAAACAAGGCGCAACAAGTCACTTATGGATAACGGCTGTTGCAGCAGAGCATCGAAGGAAAGTGTACGCGATCGCATGTGCCCTATTTCACCAAAACAGCTGGACATGGCACGTCGGCGGAGCTAGCATACATCAGGGATCACTGGAAACAAAATATGGTTTTACTAAAGTGAAGTTTTATTGAAAAGGGAATCAAGTGACAGTGGCGAGAAGCGGGAACAGAGCCCAGCGGGATAGAAGAAAAGTACACGCACCAAGCACGAAGGGGTACGAGGGGCGTTCAATAATGATTTCCCCTGACTCACTTCTATTCATTGTAGGGTGCTGAAACTGCGTATGTGTAATGACATAAGTCACTATAGGTCACGTGCCAATGTGCAACTCTGAACTAATAACGGTCTTTCTTTTACCGGTGCTGAAGTGGTGTAAGGTGTGGTAATGGATGCAGTGGAACAGAGAGCAGTCGCCAAGTTCCTGTACTTGAAAGGCCGCATTCCAAGGGATACGTTCGATGGGATAAAAGAGGTTTACGGGGAGGATTCCCCATCATGTGATGTAGTGAAGAACTGGCATCGTCAATTCAAATGCGGTCGGACTTCGGTAGAAAAGGCTCCGATTGCAGGGCGGCTCCACTCCGCTATCGATGAGCACACCATGCAGCAAGCGGAGGCCGCCATTTTGGAAAATCGCCGCTTAACCGTTCAAGGCCTCGCCCAAAATGTGAAGATTAGTGTGGGGCCCGTGGAAAAAAGTTATTCAAGACCATCTTCTTATGCGTAAGGTATCCATTCTCTGGGTTCTCCGCCTGCTCACACCTTTCCAAAAGCAGGAACGTGTCGAGTGCTCCCAGGCTCTCTTGAGCATGTGCCATGGAAACCAGGAGGACTTTCTCAACAGACTGATTACACAGGATGAAAGCTGGGTCCATCGCTATGATCTGTAGACTAAAGTCCAGTCGATGCAGTGGAAGCACTTGGACTCACCGCCTCCAAAGAAGGCACGCACCCAGCCGGCGGCGGGCAAGGTCATGCTCACAGTCTTTTGGGACCAGCACGGAGTAGTCTTGATGGAATTGCTAGCAAAGGGTGCCACAATTACTGGGGCATACTACCCTTCACTGCTGCGCAAATTGCAAGAGTCCATCAAAAAAGAGAGACGTGGCAAGCTCCCCAAAGGTGTCCGCCTTCTGCAAGACGATGCCCCAGTTCACAACTCACATGTTGCCCAGATGGAAGCACTCTGCTGCGGCTTTGAAATTCTACCGCATTCCCCTTATTCACCCGACTTTACACAATCGGACTTCCATCTCTTTCGAACAGTGAAGTCATATTTCAAGGGCAAGCACCTTCCAGATGATGAGACTCCGACTTCTGAAGTCACTACATGGCTTTTGGAGCAACCTGTCGACTTCTACAAGCGAGGTGTTTACAGTTGCATAAAAAGATGGGAGAAGTGTGTGTCCCTGGGTGGCACCTATGTAGAGAAGGACTAATAAATCTGCAAAGTTTCGTTGCTCTCCGTCCACAGGAAGTGGGTCAGGGGAAATCTTTATTGAACGCCCCTCGTACCAAAGTGAGCCGGAATAACCCACGCGGTAAATGGAAGACCATACCTCGTTTAAGTAGAGAACAATGAATTACAGTACCTAGAAAGAGATATCCGCAACAGACTTCGTTCACGCACTGCGCACAGTTCGTTCGTTTAGCACACACTGCCCGTTGGTCTACTTCGTCGTCGCAAACACATCGCTATTTTGCAGTTGCCTGCGTAGGACCACACTGCAGTGCCGACACAAACACGTACACAGGAATACAGCGTCCACACCTCGGTGTTCTCCGCACACGCGGAGTGGAGATACAAGCACATGGTCACTCGCAAAAGCACGTACACTGCCGAGACTCCGGGAAACTGCGTTGACGAGACATGCCAGCGCACGCCCCGTCCGACCCCCATCTACACCCCTTGCTCCCCTCCTTTTTCATTGTCCCGTGCAGCTGTGCGCCTGGTTACAAAAGAAAACACGCAAAAAATGCGCTTAACCTCGCTCCCATGTCACTCACTTACTCGGACAAGGGCGCCTTTCATAAGGTCGCCTTAAAATCTTGTAAGGTGGGTTTCGGATTACCTTTTCTTAAACTTAAGTTCAAGTTCTCCTTACAAAAGTAACCTTATCGCGATAAGTTAAGTTTGGTTCTCGAATACGGCGGTTAGTGTGGGGCGATATAACAGCAGCTCGGATTTCTCCGCCGAACAGGATAATCCCGTCCCTCGAAGATACCGTTCCACTGTGTCAATCGCCTCCTGTAATCTCTGTTCTATAGATCCATCGCTGCCATCACACACCCAGAGGGTAATGTCATCGGCATAAATGGTGTGATGGAGTCCAGGGATTGCCTGTAGGTGCGACGGAAAGCCTAGGAGCGCGAGGTTAAACAGCATGGGAGAGATCACGGAACCCTGCGGGGTGCCCGCGCTTCCCATGGTTATCTCGGACGACATGAGCTCTCCTACAGTGATGGTGGCCGTCCTATCCGTGAGAAAAGCTCTGATATAATTGTACATCCGGAGTCCAAAGTTTGAGGTGTTGATTTGATTTAGGATGGTGCCGTGTGTAATGGTGTCAAACGCTTTCTTAAGATCTAGGCCGAGGATGGCCTTAGTGGTGCGGCCTGTGCTGTCGATGATGTCATGCTTGAGTTGCAGCATGGCATCCTGGGTCGAAAGATACCTGTGCAAGCCAATCATGTTGTGTGGAAATAGGTCGTTGTCTTCTAGGTAATTTGTTAGTCGAGCTAGGAACATGTGTTCCATCAGTTTGCTCATGCACGACGTTAAAGAGATGGGCCTCAGATTGTTAATATTCAGTGGTTTGCCTGGTTTAGGAATGAGGATCACATGGGCCTTTTTCCACTGCGGAGGCAAGCTGCCGGTGGTCCAGCAGCGGTTAATATATTTTGTGAGCTGCGTGATGGACTCGTCGTCGAGATTGCGCAGTCTCTTATTAGTAATGTTGTCGGGGCCCGGGGCAGATTTCGTGTTAAGTTTGTGCAGGACGGCACGGATATCCGCCTCGGTAAATTCATCGTCTAGAACAGTGTTGGCCTGTCCTGTGTAATCCGGGTGCTGCTGAGGAGGAACCTGAGAGATGTAGATGAGCTCTACCTCTCGAAGAAATTCCTCCTCTGTGCCCTTGTACGCGTGTATGAGTTTGTTTATGGTCTGTCTATGGGCGGTTTTGTTGTCTTCTGGATCGAGTAGGAATCTCAGAGAATGCCACGTTTTACCTAAATGTAATTGTCAGTCCATTTCAGTGCAGGTTTCATCGCAATGTTGTCGGCATAATTTATTTGCATACGACTCTATCTCCTTATTGAGGAGCGCTATGCGTTTCCTGAGGGTTCCATTGTATTTCTGTGTCCGCCACCTCTTTTTGAGCGATTGCTTTGCCTCCCACATGTGGAGGAGCCGGCTATCGATCTGTTCAAGGTGTGCTTCGGGAGGTACAGTTTGTGCGGCGTTGTTAACATCCTGTTTAAGCGTGTGAGTCCAGCGTTCTATGTCGTCGATGGGTTGAACTTGATTCTCGCGTGATTTGCGGAACCTGGTCCAATCTACCATCTTGAGCTGTCTTCCTGTTTGTTTACGTGGGCCGCCCTGAACACGTATCGCGATGATGTAGTGGTCGCTTCCAAGGTCCTCTAATGTGTTCTGCCAGGTAGTTGCCGATGCGTTTCTAGTGAACGTTAGATCAGGTGTTGAGTCTTTAGTGGAGCTGGTGCCCGCGCGGGTGGGTGTACTAGGGTTTGTGATAAGTGTTAAGCCCTCCTCCTGCGAGTCAAGCCACAGGTTTCTGCCTTTGGGGAACACATAAGAGTATCCCCAGGCAGTGTGTGGTGCGTTGAAATCCCCGCCTATTATGATGGGATTTCGCTCGGCGATGTTGAGGGCGCGTTTAAAAAGCGTGAGAAACCTGTGCTTTTTGTGTTTGGGGTTGCTGTATATGTTGAGAATGAAGAGACTTTCGTGTGCCTTGCGTTGCGGAACAAGTTCAATAAGTATATTATATCATCATCATCATCATCATCATCATCATCATCATCATCATCCTGTTTAGGTCCACTGCAGGACGAAGGCCTCTCCCAACGATTTCCAATCCACCCTATCCTGAGCGAGCTGGTTCCACTTTATGCCCGCAAACTTTTTAATTTCATCGCTCCATCTAACCTTTTGCCTACCTCTGTTGCGTTTTCCCTCTCGTGGTATCCATTCCGTCGCTCTTACTGTCCACCTATTATCCTTCCTCCTCTTGACATGTCCTGCCCAGGTCCACTTCTTTCTTTTAATTGATAAGATAATATCGGCTACTCCTGTCTGTTCTCTGATCCATTCCGCTCGTTTTTTATCTCTTAGCGTTACCCCTATCATTTTTCTTTCCATTGCACGTTGCGTGCTCCTTAGTTTCATCTCTAGTTTTTTCGTTATTCTCCATGTTTCTGCACCGTACGTTAGTACTGGGAGAATGCAGTGATTGAATACTTTTCGCTTTAATGAGAGCGGTAAGTGTCCGCTCATGATTTTGTAATGCCTTCCGAATGCGCTCCAGCCCAGCCTTATTCTACGGAGAATTTCATTTTCCTGGGTAGGAGTTCCTGATATTAACTGTCCCAGATATACATGTTCGTTTACACATTGTAAGGGTTCATTGTTGATTTTAAATTCCTGTTCCTTAGCTAAGCTATTGAGCATAACTTTGGTCTTTTGCCTATTCATTTTTAATCCAATTTTAATGCTTTCCCTGTTTAGGTCATCAATCATGTTTTGTAATTCATCACCATCATTGCTAAAGAGCACAATGTCGTCTGCAAATCTTAAATTGTTTAGATATTCTCCGTCTATTCGAATGCCCTTTTCTTCCCAGTCTAGACGTTTAAAGACTTCCTCTAAACATGCAGTGAATAGCATCGGGGATATTGTATCTCCCTGTCTCACACCTCTCCTGATCGGGATTTCTCTGCTTCTCTCATGTAGGAGTAGTGTGGCTGTGCAATCTTTGTATATGTTGTTTATGGTTTTCACGTATACGCCAGGTGCCCCTTGTCGATGCAGAGCTTCTAGAACTGCTTGTATTTCTATGGAGTCAAATGCTCTCTCGTAGTCGATAAACGCCATGTAAAGAGGTTTGTTATATTCCGCGTACTTCTCAATTACTAGGTTGATAGCGTGGCTGTGGTCCATTGTCGAGTAACCTTTCCTAAAACCAGCTTGTTCTCTCGGTTGGTTAAAGTCGAGTGTTTCTCTTATCCTCGTAGAAATTACCTTTGTAAATAGCTTGTATATTACTGGGAGTAGGCTGATTGGTCTGTAATTCTTTAAGTCCTTTATGTCACCTTTCTTGTGGATAAGGATTATATTAGCATTTTTCCAGCTGCGCGGTACGCTACATGTCTTGATACATTTCGTGAAGAGCGATGCAAGTTTTTCAAGTACAATATCTCCTCCGTCTTTGATCAAGTCGGCTGTTATACCATCGTCACCAGCTGCTTTACCGCGGGACATGCCTTTGGCAGCTTATTTGACTTCGTCAGCGGTTATACATGGAATTTCGGTGTTCTCCTCTGGTTCTATTTCTATTAAGGTTGTATGGTCTGTCTGAGAGCTGTACAGTTCCGAGTAGAAATCTTCTGCTACCTTTACTATTTCGGTGAAACTGTTCATAACGTTACCTTGTTTATCTTTTAGCGCATGCATTTTGTGTTGTCCTAAGTGCAGTTTCTTTTTGACCGATTTAATGCTGGTGCCTTTCTCTACTGCTTTCTCTATTTCTCTCATCTTAAAGTTTCTTACATCTCTTTGCCTGGCTTTACTGATCAATTTCGATAGTTCTGCGAATTCTATCTTATCTTTTGATGAAGTGACTTTCATTTGTTGGCGTTTTTTTATTAAGTCCTTGGTAGATTGGGACAGCTTACTTTTTGCTTGCTTTGTTGTTTTACCCCCGACTTCTATCGCGGTTGCAAGGATTGTTTTCGTTATGGTTTTGTTTATTTGTTCTAAATCGTCACCGTTTTCGTCTAAGGCCTCGAACTTGTTGCTTAGGGCGACTTTAAATTCGTCGTCTTTCGCTCTGATTACCTCTACATTACATTTTTTCCTAGTAAATAATTTAGTTCTTGTTTTCTTTAGGTTAAGTACAATCTTTGCCCTTACTAGTCTGTGATCGCTGCATTTTATCTTCCCCACTACTTCTGTGTCTTGAATTATACCTCGTTGTTCGCACATTATATAGTCAATTTCATTCTTTGTTTCCCCGTTAGGGCTTTTCCACGTCCACTTCCTATTCTTGTGTTTCTTGAAGAACGTATTCATTATTCGAAGCTGGTTCCTTTCGGCAAATTGTACTAGCATTTCCCCACGGTTATTCCAACGGCCGACGCCGTAGTTGCCTCTCGCCTGATCTCCACTTTGTTTCGTTCCTACTTTTGCGTTGAAATCCCCCATGACTACTGTGTATTGCGTCCGTACTTTCTTTATTGCTAATTCGATATCCTCGTAGAATTGCTCTACATCGTCGTAGCTCGTTGTTGGCGCATATCCCTGGATTATCTTAAGTTTATACCGCTTATTTAGTTTTATTACGACGGATGCTACCCTTTCGTTAATGCTGTAGAATTCATCTACGTTGCCGGCTATATTTTTGTGGATTAGGAACCCAACGCCATATTCTCTCTTTTCGTGTAATCCTCTATAGCAGAGGACGTGTCCATTGTTTAAGACTATGTAAGCTTCGCCTGCTCTCCTAACTTCGCTATGGCCAATGACGTCCCAATTAACTCCCTCTAGTTCCTCGAGTAATTCCGCTAATCTAGCTTCGCTTGAGAGGGATCTTGCATTGAACGTTCCAATGTTTAGATTCCAGTGGCGGCCTGTCCGGGTCCAGTGGTTGTTACCGCCCTCTGCTGCTTCACAGAGCTGACCGCCGCCGTGGACAGATGTTCTGCAGCTGCTGGACACTGAGGGCGAGGGTTTAATTGTAGACATCGTGTGGGAGGTGGTGGCCAAGTACTTCACCAGGGAGGCCAATTCCTGTTCTGGTGTAGGAGTGAGTTGTAAACGGCACTTGAACGACTGAAAGCCTTTCAGGTGTCCAACCGTCGCCAGGAACCCCCTACCGACGTAATCTCGAGCTTATGACAACCTTCCTTGAAAAAAAAAAGGGGGGGGGGGGTCGAACCTGTGACCCTCGGCGGTCTCAGTAGCCGCGGTTCCGCATCGTTAAACGTACACGCTTACAAAGCATTTCATGCGCGATAACTTCTATGCGCATTACTATTTTGTACAGTATTTGGTCTCAAAATGTCCGCGATTATCTAGTTTGGCTGATCGCGACATCCAGGACGTCATGGTTATTAAAATTGCTCTGACAGGTAGCTGGGCGCGCGTGGAAAGTCGTGTTTTAGCGAGCGGTTTTAACTGCGCCGTTGTAGCTAATCAGGGATGTTTTCGCGCACCGCATTCCGTGCGTAGCGCGAACGTTGTAGAAGTTGGGGTAAAAGAAATTATTGCGACCTTCCACGTGGGTAAAACATAAGTATTTTTTTTAAATTTTTTGCGACGTACGTAAACGGAAAAACAAAACAAATCGCTGGTTGTAAGTCGCGGTTGCATGATGTGTAATGAGTAATGAAATCTATAATTTCCTATGCCGGAATGGACGTGCGAAGACAAAATGGAAATATATAGGCATCAGGGAGGTAGCAGTCACACAGATACATACGCACATATCTATATACAGCGGCACATCCACGCAAACATACACCCCAGGAAAGACACGCAAACTATCTATTGTGGCGGTGAAGGCATATTATCGCGCACATTCCTTATAGGAAGTGGATTCAGAGTGTATATTATCTATGCTGGTAATTTTCGTATCGTATTGCTTGACTGTAAGGTTTCGCCTGACTAAAGTGGTAAGGGCGGTCGTCTCCCCTTCGGCATAGCCGAACGAGCGATAGCCTGCCAATTTAGTGAGACCGTGCGTCTCTTGTAATAGAATCACGTCGGGTTTATCTTTATCACTAAGGAATTGGTATAAATTTGCTTTCTTGTTTGCGTAGCTTCTACAATTCCATTTCCAAATTGTGTAGGTAGGATTTTTAGCTATGGTGAGGCGTGGGGGGTAGGAATGTCGCCGGTTGTATGACGCTATAGGGCGACGATGTAGGTTGCTGCGCACTCGCCATGGGTTCCAGTCCGTTCGGTGGCGGGCGAGGCGTCAATGCCTCCACCGCGAGCAGTCTTTGTTGAAGGCATTCATTTTGCTGCTGGGTAATTTTGGCTATATTCTCGACGCGTTCAGTAAGGGTTGAAATCACTCGGGGTGAGTTGTTCATCCACTCATTTAATGCTTTTATTGACTGCTGAATTTCTATTAGCACTTTCGTCTCGGTTGTTACTCGCGTGGGTTTATTTTCATTGACCTGCTCTTCGGCTCTGCGTTTGGGCGGGGGGGGGGGGAGGGTGTAGCCCCTTCCTCCATTTCTTCTGTGGGTGTGACAGCTATGGGTGGTGGCGGTATGGGCGTAACCTGCTGTGTTTGTTTATAACGTCCTAATTCTTCTTTGAGAGTCCTGTTTTCTTCGCCTAATGCTAGCATTTTCTGGTTGCATTGAGTAAACACATGTTTTAGCTGAGCTACTTCGGCCTCTAACTTTTTTCATTTTCCTTCAGACGCGGCCTTCTCGGACCCCGAGCGCGCCCGCGTGACTACGCCTGTCCAGCTCACCTTGGGCGGTCCAGCAGGTCCAGGCGTGTGGTTCCGAGATCTTGACCGGGACCGGGATCGGGTGCGGGATCTCGAGCGGCTTCTTGCTCCGGATCGGTTGCGGGACCTCGAACGGCCTCTTCGTCCGGGTTGCTCGGCGGGAAGAGGGTCTCGGTGTTCGAGGTTGTTGTTGGTCAGCATTGGAGTCGAGTAGTCTTCTTCTTCTTCGTGTTGCATCCTCTCCCACTGGCGGCGCTTCACCAGGTAAGGCTTCTTATAGCGTGCCCTGCACGCCTTGTCGGCCGTCTGGTGGTTGCCACCGCAGAGCTGGCACTTGGGCTGGCATTGGTGTTCTTGCGGAGGGTTCGCCACTCCGCAGCCGCGGCACAGGCGGTCGTTCGGGTTTGGGCATACGTCTGCGCGGTGCCCCAGGCGACCGCACTGATAGCACGTCTCTATCTGCTTTCGGTATAGAGAGCACCGCAGCAGGGCTCCACCATAGCGGACGTACGTTGGTACTCGGAGGCCGGCAAACAGAACGATCACCGTCGTTGTGTTCCTGAGGCGTTTCGCTGCGATGGCCGTTGGGTTCTTTGGCGTAATGACGTTAGCAGTGATATCCCTGGCAGTGTCTTCTAGCGGGATGCCGCGGATTACGCCTTTCGACGTACAATCGGGCGCTGCTTCGTAGGCGTTAGTCTCGAACGTTTGGTTGCCGATTTTGATGCTGGCGATCTTCTGGTATTTGTCAGCATGCGCCTCGGTGGGTGTGCTCACGACGATGATGTTCTGTTGAAAATTGGGACAGATGGTGTCCTCGTCTTGGGCTTCTCTTGGGATTTTGGCGGCGTGGTAAATGCTTGTTGCCAGTCGGGCCGCACCGTGTTCGGCAACTCGGAGGCCACCTTTTGGTCGAATGATGATCTTATAATCACCTCGGGGTAGTTGAGGCATACGGCTTGATCTCTCGATTTGTCGCAGGCGTCGCTCGCATTGTTTCTTGCTGTTATTGCCTCGCTGGGACTCCGCACCAGTGACCGGCGGCTGCTCGATGAGTAGCTTCCTTGATCCTACGGTTCTCCATCCTGCGCTTTCTTTCGAATTCTTTGCGGGAAATGGTTTCCCCCGCCACTGTGACCTCCATTCCTGTCGGAAAGTCGGGCGTCTTTGGCGCGTCGACTGCCGTGGTGCAGCGTTCGTGGTAGCTGCGGCGGCAGACGCCGGACCGATGTGAGGCCTAGCTCTCCCACCAATGTGGCTGACTTGGAAACGACCCCAATGTTGTGAAAAATCGTGCCCCCACCTTGAACTTGTTGTCAGGTGATTCCTGGTGACGAGCTGAATCTATGGATGCCAAATTCGTGTGGGTGCCCAATGATTTGCGCTGCAAAAGCATTCGTTGAAACAGGAGCCGACACGACGCGCGTCCGCTCTCTCCGGCGCAAGCAGCGTCCCTCCGAATACAGTGTTTCTCACGTCTTTACATGATGATCGACTGGGCGAATTACACGGAAGATTCACGGTTTACCGATGATTCCCTCCGGAGCTTCGCCCACTCATCATCATTCACACCGTGGATATGCTGTGATTTTTTATTCTCAGTTTCGTTTTATTATTCTTTCAAAATATAAAGTTCATAGCAGTATGCAGACAAGGGTCCCAAGGTCTAGCGACTGCAGTAGGACCCTCGATTAATAATAACATAAAAAATTATTTTAACAGCAAGTAAAATCACACAACGCAACTATAAATGAATAGTGAGAGTACAAAAAACAACAACCAATAAACAAAAAATAATCCTCAATGCGACACAACAAGTACATAGTAATGTAGAAATGAGAACACAAACCCAAATCATAGAACACATAGAACACAAACCCAAATTTACAAAAAATTTCAAATTACGTGCACACTTTTGCATCAGAATTAATTCCTGTTGTCAAGATAGATTGTTTAAGATGAAGTTTTTAAGTTCATGTTTGAATGCATGCAAAGACGATGATGATTTTATTGTATAGGGCAAGTTATTCCATAGTTTAATGACCGTGAAGGAGGATGTCAATATGCCATAGTTGGTGTTACATTTAAGTAAAATGAAGTGGTGATTGTGGGCGAACCTAGTGCTATTGGTTTTAGGGAGTAATCTAGTATCGATTAAATTAAACGTAAGCTGATTGTTAAGTTGTTTAAATAGCATCATGATTAAGTGAAATTTAAACAAGCTAGACACAGTAAGAATGCAGTTAGCCCGAAGGAGTGGGGTGGCATTAGAATAAAATGGTAATAATGCGAATGGCCTGATTCTGAATGTGCTGTACAGATGAAACGTGAGTGTTATATGTATTTCCCCATGATGTTATGGCGTCAGCGTCTCGACGACGGCGACGATGTTGTGCCTCAGCTGCTCTGCACGTTCGAGCTGAGCGCGAGAGTAGAACGGGCAAGACGACAACATGGCGGCAAGACCGACAGCGTCTGTGCTAGTGCATAAATAAATCCGGGCAACCAAACGCCTCCCACAAGTGGTGGCCCGGACGTGATGGCGTCGCACTTTGGGTGCGCGAGGAGTGTTGCGTTGGCGAGAGCTTCCTTGATGGAACTGAAAGCTGTCTCGGCGTCGCCTGTCCAGGAGACGGAAGCGTTCGACTTCGTTTGACCGGACAGGAGTGCATGAAGCGGTTGCAAGGTGGCAGCGCAGTGGGGAATAAACCACCGGTAACAGTTGACAAGCACGAGGAATTCACGCAGTTTCTTCGTGGTTGTTGGTCGCGGAAATTGTAAATAGCTTCGACGCGAGCGGCTGGTGGAGAGATTTCACGGGAATCGACGCGATGGGCAAGGAAGTCCAGTGAAGAAACTCCGAACTCGCTCTGCGGTCCGTTGACGACTAGTCCGTTCTTGCGGAGCTACGTGAAAACCTGACGCAGGTGAAGTTCGCGATCCGCTGCTGAGGTGCTGAAGACGAAGATTTCGTCGATGTACGCGAAGCAGCACGTCAAACCACGAAGAACCTGGTCCACAATAAGGCATCAAGTAAAAAAAAATGGACGAGATTTGATGAGTGATCTTATACCAAATGCTGCTTTTTGTTCAACATAGAGAATATGATTAGTAAACTTCAAGTAAGGGTATAATTTTATGCCCAGAAAACAACCACAGTCAGATGCAGGAATGAGATGATGGTCAATGGACACTTGTGGTGTGAAAGGTAGCATTTTTGAGAAGTTTTAAAAACCATGAACTGAGCTTCAAGTGGGTTTAAAATTAATTTCTTTAAACGACACGATTCAACAACATTGGTTAGCTTCTTGCTCAGCATATTGATTATAGCAGTTAATGATTTATGCGAGGTAGAGATAGTCTTATCATTAGCGTAAAGAATAACTTTAGAATCGTCAAGGTAGACAGGCAAATCATTAATGTAGATACAAAACAGTAAGGGCCCAAGAATAGAACCCTGTGGTACCCCTTGATTAATTATTTTAACATTTTAACATTCCATGTCCACTATAAGGCATTTGTAGGTGTGTGAATATAGCTTGTAACAATTTATTTACTTATTTATTTATTTATTTATTTATGCTGTCAGCCAAATGCTGATATAGGGTGGGGTAATGAAATACACTTCAATCATCACTGATACAAGCACTATATATATATAATTCCCGGGATGCTTGCTTGCTCGGGTCGTGGGGCGGGGGAGGTGTCGAGCTCTCCCAGGAAAATGAAAGCACTGCGCTATGCTTCCAATAACAACTGCCAGTTTAACCTAATTCCTCAGCTAACCACTAATCTTCAACTCTATAAACTGCAGCATCACCCTCCCCTATATCTCGTTTTTTGTGTGCCCTGTTAATTGGGCAATGTTTACGCCACAGATCAGTACGTACAAACAAGTCCAACATTAATCCTGTAACAGTGCTGCATTTTATTGACCCGAAAACACCGCGAAAGGCTGCCCTTCATCTCCAGCGAAGGCGATATCAGACGAATCCGCGACTGCGCCCTGGAGAAAATTGCGGCCAAGCCAAATGTTCCCAGAAGACGAAGATTTATGAACATTTTGTACACCCTCTCCAATTTCCGAACACTTTCTTGTATTTTACTACTTGTTTTGATCAGAAAATTAGGGGCATTTCATCTCTTTTTATGTAATCCTGCTCGCCAACACAAATGTAAGCTACCTGCTCCAGCGCCAATCCCCCGTAGTGGGTATGAGCCTCCGAGGAGAAGCAAGAACAAGAGGCGGTGGTGCCTAGGTCTTCCATTTTGCATTGGCTTTTAAGGAATTCAAACGTCTCGTTCGATGTAGATGCTGCTCATCTGCCGCCATATCAAGCGGACACGTCCATAGCGGCCCGTTCTCCGTGTTTCAAGTGCCCGCTACCGACCCCGTACCACTGAGTACACGGGCACTTGTGATCTCCGTTTCTGCTCTCTACAGCGCAGGTGAGTGAAATCACGCGTTCTGGAGAATTCCAGGCATTGTAAGTGTACTCCTCTGTCGCCTGTGCGTGGTGCCTCGGGTAGGATTCATAGTTGCCAGACCCTTCGAAGTTATTTGGAAGCGGTTGCCTTTAGTGGCGCTTGACCGTGCATTGTTCCACCGCTTGCCTTCCACATGACTGAGCCCCATTTTTCATGATTATCTTCTTTAAATATTTCTGACTAGGCTTTGTAGAGGGCGCGTATAAATGATAACTGACTAGTCGTGCCCTCATGGTGATGTAAGGAGGAGAGTAAAATAAAGAGCGGCTTTTGGAACGCGACTCCGAAGCGTGCGGGTGTCTCTGACGAAGTGCTGCGCTAACGGCGCGTTCTAAGGCATTGCCCTTCACAGCATAGCGTCTCGACATGGTGTCAGAAGTGGGAGACTGCTACTAAGATGTCCGATCCTGAGACCTCAAGTTATGCTGCTCCCCTTGGCGCCAGCGTTTCCCTTCGCTCTCCGCCGCCGTTCAACTTCGACAACGCAGGTCAGTGGCCAGCATGGATTCAACAGTTCGAAGACTTCTCCTTCGCGTCAGGCCTAGCGTCTGCCGCCGAAGAAACAAAGGTCCGCACCTTGCTTTACTGCATGGGTCCTCAAGCTCGGGTGATTTTGTCCTCTCTCATATCGGACACGGAAGCTTACGCCTCATACGACGCAGTCAAGGAAAAATTCAACGGATACTTTGTCCACCCGGTCAATGAACTCTACGAGTCCAGCCGATTCCAAAAACGCAATCAGCTGCCCGGCGAGACTGTAGACGCGTTCTACACCGTGCTCAAGAACATGGTCAAGAAATCTAACTACCCTCTTACGGTAGAAGATCGCCTCGTGCGCGACCGTTTTGTCGTGGGTCTACTGGATTCCCGCCTGTCGGACTAGCTCTGCCGCGTCTCGAAGCTCACTCGTCAAGACGCGTTGACTCAAGCTCGCCAACACGAAGACGCTGAAAAGGAAAAACAAGCCCGGAGTCCGCAAGCAGATCCTCTCAGCATAGACGCTCTTGGAAAGAAGCAAGCCAGTGTCCGCAGCTCAGACGCGTCTCAACGCTCTTCTCGTCCAGAGGCCAGTCAGCATCGTGTCTCATCGAATGCTACGTGCGACTTCTGTGGTTATTCGGCACACTCCCGCCAAGATTGCCCGGCCAAGAAGGCTACATGCAACCTTTGTCACAAGAGAGGACACTTTGCTGCAGTTTGTCGTTCCAGGAAGAAGCGTCTCAGCCGCATTCAGCTGCTCGCAGTAAACGCCTCCCGCGAACTTGGTCGGTTCTTTAGCGTTGAAGTCAATGGACGCGCTCTTCGCTTCAAAGTGGACTCGGGCGCTGACGTGTCTGTGGTCCCTATAACGTTCCAGGGATGCCCATCTTCGCTTGACCCGCCAGGAGGCGAGCAACTTCTTGGGCCGGGACGCAACAGACTGGACCTTATCGGTACGCTTTACGCAACTTTGTCATGGCGTTCTCGCACCATAGAACAGAAACTCTATGTGGTGCAAGGTATCGACACACCTCTCCTTGGTTACGAGGCGGTTGTTGGTCTCGGCGTAATCCAGAGGCCTGGTATCACTAGCCAACTCAAGACAGCCATATCTAACTGTCGCTCTTGTGCTACCACTAGAATCCAGCCGGCTGAGCCTCTAATCAACACCATGACTCCCTCCTCACCTTGGGAGCAAGTCGCCATCGATTTATTCCATTTGGATGGTCAAGATTTCTTGCTGGTAGTGGACTACCGCTCTAGATATCCGGAAGTACTTTCCCTGCGCTCCACGTCGGCTGATGCAGTCATCCTCGCAACGAAAAGCATTTTTGCGCGACATGGCATTCCAGATACAGCGATCAGCGACAATGGGCCACAGTTTGCTTGTACAGCATTTCAGAACTTTGCAGAGGTATATGGATTCCGGCATATTACAAATAGTCCCCGTTATCCGCAGTCGAACGGGGAGGTTGAGCGCATGGTTCGCACCATTAAGGACATGTTTAAAAAAGCCAATGATCCCTACTTAGCGTTACTCGCTTACCGTAACACTGCAGGCATCTGTGGTTATAGTCCAGCTGAGCTCCTGATGAAACGCTCCCTTCGAACGCGAATCCCAGTTCCGAGAACGAAGCTCATGCCGGACTGTCCGTCGACCAAGGACCTTGAAGACAGGGACAGAAGACAACGACACGCGCAAGCTAGGAACTTCGATACTCGCCACGCGGCAAAGCATCTCCGTGCCCTGAAAGGAGGGCAAGAAGTGTGGGTACAAGACGCCAAAGTGTGGGCTACATTTCTGAGTCCTGCTCAAAGGCCACGCTCTTATGTGGTACAGACATCCAACGGTGTCCTAGTCAGGAATCGTCGACATCTTGTTCCAAACGTCAGTTTCCCGTCTGCATTATGCACTCCACCATCTGCTTCTTCGAGGAATTCATTCAAGACACCCTCGCCCAAACAACAGGCAACGGATTGCGCGAATGTTCAGGAACGTACTTTTGAATCTCCAGACCTGGTGTCGGATGCTCCAGTCGGTGGTGGCCATAGCCAGGATGGCTTAACTGGCCAATCTACGACGGACAACGAGCTGCATGAAAGTATCCCAGTTCCTGGGTCTCCCGGTGCTCGATATTCACGTTTTGGAAGGCGCTTGAAAACTCCATGCAGACTAAGGTTCTGACCTTGTGACTGATGTGTGCTGGTTATTGCTCGACTGTGTGGACATAATACATTCCTGATTCGGAAGGAGGGATGTAGAGGGCGCGTATAAATGATAACTGAATAGTCGCGCCCTCATGGTGATGTAAGGAGGAGAGTAAAATAAAGAGCGGCTTTTGGAACGCGACTCCGAAGCGTGCGGGTGTCTCTGACGAATGCTGCGCTAACGGCGCGTTCTAGGGCATTGCCCTTCACAGCATAGCGTCTCGACAGGCTTCAAGATTGCCATGTCGCGCCCTCTTCCTAGCTCTCCATTACCTCTATGAGTGAGTGTAGTGCATCACGGACAGCCATTCTCGAAAAAAGCAAATGCATAAAAGCACTATCATGTTATCTCGATTTCTTTACTAAGTAATGAGTATTCCATTAAGAATAGGCAATTTTGCAGAGCGAACTGCGTGCGAAAGGGTTCAAGGCATTGAAGCCTGACAAAAGCCCCTATCTCTCCTAAATTCGTGACAGTTAACATGGTTCGAGTTGAGCACTTCAAAAACTAGAGTAACGAAAGGGAAGGGGTCAAGGGCTCGTTCTTTATTTGTTAGAAGCAACTTAATGAGCAAACAGACAATGAAGCCCAGGAAAGCATAGGGGAAGTTACTTGTGGTATTGTAATTGTGGAGAAAGTAGAAAGGAATTAAAGTGGACGAAAAGACAAACCTGCCTTCGGTGGGACCCGAACCCACGACCTTCGGATGTCGCGTCCGATGCTCTACCAACTGAGCTACAAAGGCGGTCGTCCCCCCGTCCACTTTATTGTGAATTTATGTATGTATTATCCTGGGAGTGTTAGGCAGCGCCACTCGTGGCCAAGGCGGCGTGTGTAGAACACACTTTCTTGCCAGGAGGCGTCACGTAGAACGTGAACTTAGATGAGATGGCTGCTGCCCAATAAGCCCTCGCCAACTAGAGTGGAAACGAACTAGAGTGGAATACATCCCCAGGCAGCACGCAACGTAGGGCCGATATTGCTTTTATGGCGGCAAAGCGCGGCCCATCCACGGCCTAATGCTGCCGGCAGTGAGCCAGTATCGGCTAAACCGCCGTCAATGACTGGCAACTAGGGCCACTATAGCCGCTTCTCCGCCAATATCAGCAGGCTGTTGACTGTAAATGGCAAGATGGGGCCGCATATTTATTTATTTATTTATTTCAGTACCCTCAAGGCCCGAGGGCATTACAGAGGGGAGTGGGTTACAATTTGAATACACGTACATAAAAAAGCACTAATTTTGGGGGTTACATAGATACAATGAAGAAACCAACAATAAAAAGTGCACAGTAAAAGAACAAAAAAAAAACCAGGTAATTAATAAATGCAAAGCATAACAGTGTCTATTACAAAAAGGAATCAACGCAAACGAAATAACACCCAAGCTCAAGCACGTGCCTATAAACCAAAAAATACATCGTTGCAGCGATATTTGTCAAGATATAGACGTGTAAAAAAAGGAGAGCAAAAAAGGAAATACTCAAGAATGGAAATACTATAATCCTAAAAATAATACCATTATGATAACAACAGGTTAGTTACAGCAACCGCAGAGTTATGGCGCAGGGGATACCCACCACATGTACTTGCACTAGTTTCCCCAAGCGTTTACAATGGCCTCTGGGAAGGTCGCTCCTTCAGCTTACGCTGTCACTGTCCTGCGATTCCGCGCAGGCCTGGCTTTTTTGGAAGCCTGCTGTATATAATAATTGATATCGAATCGAGGCAAGCATGACCGAAATTCACTTCAGAGATTCGACGTAAGAATCAGATGTTGGGCTTCCTATATTCACGTAGACGGTATCAGTGCCGGAACATCTGTGCATGTGTTTTGAGCAGCATATAATATTCTTTTTCGCGCGTTTTGTTTTTCATAAACATGGCGCACAAAAAACGTGCATATAGAGAAACTATTGGTCTATACATCTATAGGCTGTTGTGCGGGAACTACCTTTCTTTCTTTCTTTATTAGTTTATTGAGAACAATCACTGAAACTGTTCAAGGAGACATGGCTAAAGGCATTCATTGCCTGACTGGGGCGTGCCCCCCATACAGCAGCAGCAGCAGAAAAACATTTACGAACATAAAAAGCCTACATGAAAATCAAACACTACACTTGTTTACATAGATGAGATGTACAATTCATCAAAATAAATACAATAAACGAAAAGAGACAAAAAGATCAATGCTATACAGTTTGACTGGTATTTAGTACTAAAAAAGGTAGAACAGGTAGAACACAAATATAACAAAAATGCACGTATAACTATCGAGCAAAAAAGAATGAAAGGCAACCAAGAACAACCTGATAGGGCTTACGACTCACATGCGAAAAAAACTTCGCGAAATAGGCTTGCGCAACAGTTAACATTAGCCAGAAGGATCGACAAGCATCGTGGAAAATTATCTGACAGCGCATGTCAGAAAATTAAACTTCACAGAAATTGAACTAGTTCGTGCTTACATCGATCGGCATAACCACCACTGATATGTTCAAGCAAAGATAAACAGTCGGAAGCGGCACTATGCTAGTGACATTTAGCAACCTATGCAAGGAAAGGGCATGCGGAGGTAACAGCGCAACAGCGAGGAGACGAAAAAGATCTAGCGCAGACTTTATGGTGCACTGAAGCGGAGATAAACTCTCGCAACTGGCGTTATACTACTCACATTTAGCAACCTATGCAAAGGAAGGGTATACGGAGCTAACAGCGTGACAGCGAGGGGACAAAACAGATCTAGTGCTAACTTTATATTCAGAGGATGTTAGCTGTTTTTATAGACCATGAAATATATAGATCCCTTTGCATCGGAAATTCAAATGAAGTGCTCTTTGCAAGACCACGACAATTTGCGAAAAAAGCAAAAACGAAAAACGAAAGCAGTCATATGGCAAGCATTTTTCATCTTGAAGGTGACAAACCAATGCACACACCTATAATTCGTATATAGAGAGCTTTTCTTGTTAGTTCTACTAGAGTGTATGTGATCACACAGTGTTCTTGTGCAGGCGATCTGCGTATTTTATTGTATAAAGAACAGCAAGCATGCACTGAACAATATCTGTTGAAAATCAAAGCTCTATTCTGTCCCCTAGCTTCTTCATATGTTGTTGCATGGTTACATTATAAACCAACTAGCCTAAGTCAAGCTGTTGTTGACGACATGCCCCTCCACTACATTTCATAAGTGCTTTCGCGAAACTAGTGCATTCCTTTCAAAAGCAGCTCCAGTACCGCCCAACGCATGTATCGCAGCTCGCATAAGCTCAGAAACAGAAAGCAATAATTGTCTACTGGTCGGGTAAACTTATACCTACCTTTTCCACCTCCATGCTGTCTACTACCACGCAGATGCGCAGATGCGCTCTTTCTGTCTGCCTTGTTCTTCCTGTGATTGTCCATTCTACGCGCAACAACTTGGAAAAAAGCAGATACAATAGGCTAATAATTCCTTAATATGTGCACGGCATTGCGTATAATTCCTTCTATTTTTGCTTTTTTTGTGCAACGACCGTCAGTGTGTTCTTTCCATACCTTTTGAATTTGTTTACACATCTGTCATCGGTTACGTTGTACTAGTTAGATAAGCAGAATATATCGAGCTTGACTGCATACCTTGTGCAGTGAGTGTAGGATTTGTCACTAACGTTCATATGACACTATGACGTTGGTAGACGCCCACATCTGCGTTTTCTGGTATTTAACAACTAATTTATTTATAACCAATAAAACTGTAAAAGAAGGGCGCGAGTAGAGACAGATTCAGCGCAGTATTTGTTGTCGCGCGGGAAGGCAGCACGTCTTTCCTGCCCTGCAGAAACTGGCAGAAATTCATGCACAATGGCGGCGCCGCGCCTCCTCGCTACGTTTGTTGCGTGCAGTGCAGCATTTCGCTCGTGTTTTCAGCTGGAGTGGGTGGGTTAGGTTGTGCTGAATCCTGTACTGCAGGTAGCTCGCAGCAGAACATATGCCTGCCAGCATACTCCATAGGCTGCACCAGGCTGCGCTTAACAAATGCAGTCCCGGTGGGTGTCCCCGCTATTGTGCATGAATGTTTGCCCTGCAGAAATGCTGTCTTCCACGTTTTCGACAACCACAAAAAAGAAAGAAAGAAAAACACGTGTATTCTGTGTAGAAGTAACCTAGCACGTGCTAAGCCCGCAGCAACTAAACATAAAAAAGTGTGTGAGGGGGGACGCGCGTCCCCTTCGTAACTGACCGCCCTTGTTAGGGCCCCCTCTATGCACCTCCATTGTGCGCATCCACAGTTTGCAAAGAATGTGGTTCTGAACTGGCTTTTGGTGCATTAGCTCCCTTCCGAGGGCCGACGGCGCTGTTTTCTGAGAACTTGTTTTCGGTGCTTTCTCGTGGGGGCTGCGGGTACAAGCATTCTTACCAAGGAGCAAGGTGGACGAACGAGTTTCAACGGGTGCATGCAGTTTGTCTACGCGCGTCAGCGCATGCACCGCGTTTATCGATCATCCAAGTTGCTTACGCGATTCGTTGCCGAGTGCACTTCCCAAGACAATGCCACTAGAAACACCATAATGGTTGTGAACAGTCGCGCAAGGGGTTTCCCGATGTCGGCGGGGCCGACAACACGCCAAGAAAGCCTGAATGCCCGCAACATCGGCCAATGCTACCTAGCCAAGTCCAACCCATTCTGGCTGGCCAAATTCCGCCCACACTGGCTGGCCGAATTCCGCCCATGCTGGCTGGCCAAGTTCGTCCCATGGTGGCCTTCACAGTGTAGAGCCATTCTTGCTGGCCTCATCGGGCAAATGTAGGTGAAAGTAGCGCGAGGACGATTTGCCGACTTAGGCCCGATATCGCTGCCGACTTTGGCCGACTTCACGTCAAGTAGAAAAAGCACGCATACTTGGTCTCTGGATCCAAAGCAATAGGCACGCACATCACATTCTTAAAACCCTATGCACGACAGTTAAGAAAATTGCCCGCATGGTACACAGAGTGACTATACCATCGCAAAGGCTTTGGAGAGGCGGACACGCTCCGCATAATTAATGCCTTTGTAATCAGCACATTAACGTACGGCCTCCCCTACTTAGAACTCAGTAAGGCTGAGGTTGAACAAGCGGATATTTTGATTCGGACCGTTTACAAGGCCGCTCTTGGTCTGCCAAGAGGAACATCCACGGAGCGACTCCTAGCGTTAGGGATATACAACACTTTTGAGGAACTTTGGGCCGCTGTCCTAATCTCACAACGAGAAAGGCTCTGTCTCACAAGCGCTGGTAGGGAAGTCCTACGTGGCCTAGGGTATCCTGTACCGACCACAATACAGTGATGAGGAACTTGTGCCCCTTTCTGCCTAGGTCCGTGCCCAAATTCATGTCGCTCCTCTACCGAAAAACATGAGTCCAGTGTACCACCGAGCTCGTCGCGACGCCAGAGCCAGAAAACTCGCCAAACAGTACGGAACGGACCCGGACACGCTTTACACGGACGCAGCCCACTGCGGCACGCATGGGTTCTCGCTAGCTGCTGTTGGCGCGGTCTCTAAGCCAGGCTTATTCACCTGTGCCTCATCTAGGACTAGCTCAGCAAACACGGCGGAAGCCCTAGCGGTAGCTCTAGCTATCAAGATCAAAGAATCACTGAGGCAAGGATCTTGTGTCCTCACAGACTCCCAAATAGCGTGTCGCTATTTTACTAGCGGCCGTGTTCCTGCGTGTGTCGCCCACCTGCTAGCTGCAACATTAGACCAGGATCACAGCATTATATGGTGCCCGGCACACATCGAAGCGACGGGTAACGACAGAGCGGACGGTGCAGCTCGAGCTCTTATACACTGAGCAACTGTTCCTCGTCTAGACACTCGTCTGCAACCCCCGGCGCCCCACACTCCCAGGGATATCTTAGAACACCAGCGTCGACAACGACGGCACTATTCAACACCACACCCTCGGCTAAATGTAAAGGAAGCGCACGAATGGCGCCTTCTGCAGACAAACACATACCTGCACCTGCGTGCATACATATACCCACCCAGCCGCATACGCCGCCACTCGCCCGTGGTGTGGAGTACAACCAACTCTCGCTGACATCACGTGGGAATGCGAGCTCATGCCATCTAAAATTAATCGGCGCAAAAATTTCGAACGGAGCAGTGGGAGGCCTGGCTTGCCAGCGAGGAAAAGGAGGCCCAAGTGGCACTCCTCGACCAGGCACGGCGGGCTGCTGAGGCCAGGGGAGCCCTGGACTAGGGGCCCCACCCACCTGCTTCGCCAACCTCCTTTTCTTTTTTTTAACAATAAACGTTTGTCAATTCAACTCAACGCCTACATCACTCCTGTGTCGGCGTGCTGCCTGGGTCAGTTACAAGAAACCAACAACTATACCAGCTTATAAAAGTACGTGTAACAAAATCACACGCAAACAAAAAAAAATGAAATTACGGTGGATGCGGAAAGCTTTCCGCGAATGCGAATGGGAAACCATTGTTGGACAATTTGTTGATCTTCTGCTCTCCTGGAGGCCCCTCCGGCATCTCCATCTACCGGCGCACTTCCGCTTCTACACGTAAACTTGTCTTCGCAAGGGCTGCAAATGCCTTCTCAAGCGTTCGTTTCTATACGCTCTGCACCCTTTCTATATGCTCTGCCTCTCTCCTCCTCGTCAGGAGACGAGGAGGAGAGAGGTAGCTGTCGCCTTGATTCCAAGCGCACTTATCGAAACGTTGGCTCTAGTAACACTTCCAGTTCTTTCTAGCCCAGGTCGAGAATAGTGAATCTGAGAGCGAATCGAGTAAGGATGGAATAGAGGCAGACTCGAATAAAATGTAGTATTTTTCTTCGAATAATTCGCGAATACTGAAGCAATGTTATTCACAGCATGTCTACACGAAGTATTTGGAGCTCTGGATTGGGAACAGGTGGGTGTAAGGGTTAATGGGGAATACCTCAGTAACCTCCGATTTGTTGATGACATTGCCTTGCTAAGTAACTCGGGAGATAAATTACAAAGCATGATTACTGACCTAAACAGGCAAAGTACAACAGTGGGCCTGAAAATTAATATGCAGAAAACTACAGTAATATTCAATAGCCTTGGGCGAGCACAGCGGTTTGAGGTAGCTGGCGAGGCATTGGAAGTAATAAGTGAATATGTCTACTTAGTCCAGGTTGTGAACCCTGGTCCGAATCATGAAGCTGAGGCAATTAGGGGGATTAGAATGGGGTGGAGTGCATTCGGCAAGCATTGTCAGATAATGAATAGTAGCTTACCATTGTCTCTGAAGAGGAAAGTGTACAACAGCTGCATCTTACCGGTACTCACCTACGGGGCAGAAACTTGAAGGCTAACTAAGAGGGTTCAGCTTAAATTCAGGACGACGCAGCGAGCTATGGAACAGAAAATGGTAGGTTTAACCTTAAGGGACAAGAAGAGAGCGGAGTGGGTTAGGGAACAAACGCGTGTTAGGGACATATTAAGAGAAATTAAGAAATGCGCGTGGGCGGCCCATGTAATGCGAAAAAAAGACAACCGTTGGTAATTAAGGGTAACAGAGTGGATTCCTAGAGAAGGCAAGCGTGGCAGGCGGCGGTAGAAAGTTAGATGGGCAGATGAGATCAGGAAGTTTGCGGGGATTGGGCCCAATTAGCACAGGACAGGGATAATTGGAGATCCATAGGAGGGACCTTTGCCCTGCAGTGGGCGTAGACAGGCTGCTGATGATGATGACTGAAGCTCCGTTTGTACATTCCATGTATATCGACGTTGGCGTCCTCGAGTGTAGAGGCTAACCGTCTGGAGATTTTTCGAGGTCAGTGGATCTCAATGAAATTCGATGAGTACGTTTATCGGCACACTGCCGTCATTTATTCGCGGTTACAGGCGCTCGAGAGATGTGAATACTACTCACAAATAAATTTTTACTGATTGCCTCAAACAGCCCTGCAATTATTAGCCCCACTGTGTGTTGGCGTCATTGTAGGTATAAAGCGACGGAAGCGCACCGGTCCTACGAGATCTGTGCGCCTGCCCATAGAGTTTCCTGTTAAAATACTAGAGGGAAATCAGGCGCTGCGATCGCGAAGCGACCATGGGAATGATGGGCATGATAATTATTAATCTAGTCTTCGTGCCTGGTGCTTGAAACGTTCTGGTGGATTTGTTTATTCTTATTCATTAGCTTCGGTGACGCGAGTGACATTACTACACTTCTTCATTACGCAACGAAGGCAGTGGCCAGTGTACGCCAGTGTTATAGAGATCATCAGAGTGTGCCATGTACTAAAGCCACATGGAACGACGAGGTGCCATGCAATCTGTTCCGCTGTTGCGTTTGTTAGTGGCTACATATATTACTTGCAGTGGTATTTTGCCTACCTTTGTAAATATTTGCGCTGCGTCTCGGGAACCTTATCGATGCCGTTTTGCTGTATTTTTAACACAAAAGTATTTTTTGCGGATGTCCACCACGACCCCGCTACGCCATTTCCGTAACGGAAGTGACGCAGGAAAACATACAGTTACGAACAATAACTAAAAACACACAGAGATATTTCCGTTCACACGCTGGGAATCTGACTCGTAGCGCTCGACTCCGCGACGAAAGGTGGCCGATGCTCTACCACTGCGCCACAGGCGAATGTGTTGTAGGTTGAACGAAGGGGGCTTACATTCTTTCTAATGTTGCCTGTTTCTTTTTTGCTCAGTGCGTTCGTCCGGCTCAGCGCGCGCCCATCGACGCGCACGTTGCCTGGAATGGTGCCGCCATCCAGGATAGTCGAACCGGAGAGGCGCGGGTGCCTCTCCAGTGCGGCCTTGGCTTTACTTTGCGTCTTCTGGGTGGTAGCAGCGTTTCACCTCCGTTGCAAAGTGCGCCTTTCGTCGCAGGCTGCGTTTCGAGTATGATGGAAACAAGAAAACTGCTGCGTTAAGTACCCAAGTACGGTGACGGCATCGACGGGTCAATGGTGCGCTAGTAAACATAATTCCTGCCTTGTCACGCGGCATTTACTGTTGACTTTGTCCGTTATTAAGTGAACTACTATAGTTACCACAAGGGGATGGCGATGGTCATGAAAGTTATGGAGGCAATGCGTGAACGTGGGTTCATCCACGTCATGTGGTGTCGTGCCAGCGAAACACCAACAGCGACGGGCAAGTTCATAACGATGTGCAACAAACATTGAACCGCTTATGTGAAAAAACGTTCACTTTCATGTTATGCCGATTCCTCTGACAGAGCGATCAGCCACATTTCTTTTGTACCAGATGCTACAGAATCTGTAGGCTAGGGGCCGTTTTCACGGCTGATGTACATTCCTCGTGAAAAGGCGTTTCGTATATCTTGTACCACAGCATTTCAGTTCCGCTATCTGATTAATTCAACGCCGACCGAACGCGCCAAGGTGCGCGCAGTTATCGTGCGTAGTAGACGCAGACTGGGCGATAGGCAGTAGGGATGGTCGATTAAATGTTTTAATCGATTAATTGTTATTCGTTCGTCGATTTAGCCTTTCATGAATTGATTGCTTCCGATGTGATGTTTTAATCGATTAATCGACATTTTTTATAGGTGCTTGAAAAATGATGCCTTGTTGTTCGAGAGGCGTTGCTTGTGTTTGATATCGACACAAGTATTTATCCGACGCGGTAGAGATCACATTTGCGCATTAGCGGCTGCGTGAAAATTCGCACTTACGCCCACTGAACACAGGGAGCCCATCGTTTTTGGACGTTGTCAAGGATCCGAGATTCCGTGGGTGGCCATGATCCACCGACGATTCGGCAGCAGGTCGTGTTTCCTCGAAATCTGCCTACTAGACCGATCCGAAATCGGAGACGCTTTCGGCGACCACACTGGTCGGAAAGTCGCACCGGAAACAGTGCAGTGTGGCTGAGGGTGAGGAAATCCCGAGAAAGGTAAAATAAAAATAATACTAAAAGAAACAAAAAAGAACAGACGAGGAGGAAAGGAAAGTTAAAGACGCTCGCTTTTGTAGGGACGGCAACATTTCTCGGACTGTCCGTCAGATACTCTCGGTTTGTCCGTCAGCTGTGCCAGTATACTGCACAGGTGTCACCTGGCTGGCGACTCGGTGCTATGCGCACGTTTTCAATCGCGCGTACAGCTCGAACATGTGAACGCTGTATAATGTATCAGACATTAGAACACAGTATTTCGCGACTGTCCTCCATTCGTGCCACAGCAGTAGACGGCGGCCTCTAGGCTGCCTGACATGGGAGTACAAGCAATAGATGAAAGCTGTATTTCACCCGAAATAGGCGACCATACAGAATTACCAAATGCTACAAGGTCATTTTTTCAATAGAAATGGACTGCATGCTAGACGTTCGGTATGCGCAGAGTTGCGGATTATGAAAAGCGACTATTAGACTTGAATGCAGCTGAAGTGGCTTCTTTCCATTATACTACTATTAGACCTTTTCCATTATCCTCGAGTGCGTTTCCCTGCACAGAATATTCGCCCAACTAATGGCGGCGAGGTCCCAGTTACACATACTGGGGTTTGACGATTATGAGTGTTTATGTCGAGAGCTGAGTCGACATTTGCCAGCGTCATAGCACACTGTTTTGCAGAAGTGAATAACTGCCATAAGTTGGACTAACTGCATTGCAGAGAAGCTAGCATTACAGTTACCAAAGGGTACATAGGCGTCAAGGCGGGCTGTAGGGCTAGTTGGTATCAAGCGTAATGAAATACGATTACTAGCGTCCTTGTCCCCTTTGCGCAAGCAGCCATGTCTTATTATGTATATGGATCACTCATTCTCATCCCTATCATCATGCTGCATCACTCTTTATCCCCTGTTGCGTTCTCCCCAAAGTATAGTAGAGGCCGGGACATCGGGCCATCCTCTCTACTTTCCAATACATTATCTCTCTTTCTTTCAGTGGTGACAAATAATCTTTAATTCGCTAAGGAGTAAAATAAAATGGCAATAAGAACTGAACCAGTCAAGAAATAAGCAGCGCATATTACAATGTGGCACTTACACAAGAAGCAAGTAAACTCTGTGGGTTAAATAAAACAGCGACGGAGATCGGGTCGAGTTCATTTATATCTCTAAGGGGTGTGGCCGCCTGCGGCTCCGGGCTCCTACTTGCGTAGAAATATGCGCTCGACATCTGCGTCTCGGACGTCGCGCGCCTATCATGCGCTCCGGCCAAGGGGCGGTGTTGGGATGGGTGGTGGTGGTGGGCGGGGGAGGAGGGTAATCAATTAATCGAAGAGTTTTAATTGATTAATTCGATTATTTGTAAGGGGAAATGCGATGAAGATTAATCGATTAATCGTTCATCGATTTTACCATCCCTAGTAGGCGCGCCTGCAGAGGGCGTTCAAAGAGTCAGCTCAGATCAAAGATCAGGTGCAATTTCAGACGGATTTTAAGGGCACGGCCGTATATTTAACATCAGGTTTTTGTACAAAACCAACCACCAACCGATAGGGGATGCTGCGCTTCTGCTACGGCCTCACGATGGCGCTTGACCCATGCATATAGTTCGTAAAAATGCAGTGGAACACTTGCCGTGCGCTTAAAGAAAGCGACTAAAAACGCGTTTTTTATATTTAGAAGACAGATCTACCTTTTATATACTTGGAAGCATTAGCACGTCACTTACAAGACCAAAAATCGTTATTTTAAATGCGAGCGCAATTATGTCTGGAGGTTAAGCCCTTATGGACGCTACTAAATCTGGGCAAAAGTAGGGGAGGCCAACATTGCCATTTCGCATAATATTGCTAAATTTCTGAGCATTCGGTATTTTTCTAACCGCGAAAAAGCAACAAGCAGCTGCGCATAGGCACACACAAGGTTATTCCAAAATATTCCCCTTTGATGCAACATTTTATCGTAAACAACTCTTTCTTTTTTTTTGAAGTCGCAATGCCATATGAAGCCAGAAGTACGAAGACTAGGAAAATCCACGTCGTACACATCATTCTCATGCTGGCTGAACCACCTTGTTTGAAACACCCAGTAAATTTTCACAGGAAGGGGAAACTGTAGGTCGAGAAGGGGTGACCTTGTCGTGGTGAACTTGTCCTCAGTTCCCACCTTCTGCTCCTTCCTGCTTCTCTTCTTCCTTGTGGAGCCGAGCTCCTCCAGCTAGCGTTGCTGCTGCGAAGAAGGATGGACGGAAGCCTTCCTGCTACCTGTCCGCCGCCGCGTTGTCGACTTGAAGGATGGAGACCAGCCTTTGACACAAACACAACGTGACTTTATATACCAGGCAGAGAGTACATACACTTTACCAGCAGTGCTTCCCAACCTAGGTGGAGCCATCGGTTGGTAGGACCTAGGTGGAGCCATCGGTTGGTAGGGCTTCGCGGTGGGACCGTCGCTCCAATTCGGCAGAGCCGACCAGTGCATAGCACCTCTCCAGCGACCTCAACCACCGCCCGGACTCGTACTAGATGTCCCCTCTAGTACTATCCGCGCCCGAACCCCGGTTGGGAAGACCTTGGTGGAACGATCGCTTTCATTCGGCAGAGCCGACCCCAGTGCGTAGCACTGCTCCTGCGACCGTAACCACCACCCGGACTCGTGCTAGATGTCCTCTCTAGCACTATCCACTCCATCCTCGCCAACCTTCGGGCTTCCCTTCCAACCTTATGCTCACCTTCAGTCTTGCAACCTCCGCTTCAAACCTTCGGTTCCAACCCTTGCTTCCTGTCTCCTCTGCCAGGGAAAAAGGGCCACCTTATATACACCGGTTGCTCCGCCCCTGAATCCCTCACAGCCAATCACAAACGGCGATCGAATGTCAGACGCCGCACTAACAAAAGACAACCCGCGAACAATAGCGTAGGTACGGTTGCTGCCCACCACGCCGAGGGGGAGGGGGGGGGTGAGGGCGCCAAACCACCTGTACAATACATCCCCACAATGGTCGCCTCCTCCCCCACATGTTCACCACGTGGCTGTGCGTCGGCGCCTACTTGACCTCCTTGACGCACCGTATTCTCCGTCTCTTCTGACGACCCTTACAGCGTCGGCGCCTACTTGACCTCCTCGACGAACCGTATTCTCCATCTCATTCCGACGACCCTTACACACCCATAGACACTAGCACCACATTTCCCTCCAGTATTTTATTAGGAACGTCTATGCGCATGCCAATGTTCGGGACTGTAACCCCAGGGGAAGGGCGCACGCGCTGGTTCACCACGCAAGGCGGACTGACTGACTTGACGCCGCTCCTGCGTTGGATTTCAGTTTTGGTTGATTTCGCGCTTTCTTGCCCATTAAAAAGTGTTTTCGCATTTGCTGAGAATTTATACTACAAGGAGCGTGAGAGGAGCGCCTCAGGAACATAAAATCACCATTGCCTTGGCATGCTCGAAAAACCACCGGAGTTGGCCTTCAACACATTAGTGTAAGAACAAATGGAGCAACTGACCCTTGATATCTCGTGAACTGTTACGAGGCACGCGTGCAGTATCACCGACATGGAAGAGGGAAAAAGTGAGGAGAGGGCGCAACGTCACGGAGATCGGCAATGCGCCCGCTTTCCGCCCCTGTAACGGAGCGTGGCAAGTGGCGCATGACTGCGATCATCGCGCGTGTCGAATTCACCACATAGCACGAGGCATAGCAACGGAGAACGCTGCTTATGAGCACTAGGCCGTTTCTGTTCGCGGCACGTGAGGGACCATCCTAATTCAATGAACAAGTGTCGGGAAGCCAAGCGCCACGCAATGTAGCAACAACAGAGCACTGACGAGTGTTCGCCATCGAATAGGAACGAAAATATTTTCCCGCTTCTGTATATATGCAAATGGGCTAGCATGGAACACGCTTATGTAAAAAATTGTTGGACCCTTAAGCTTCGCCTTAAGAGTTGCACGCGATAGCTATGACTGGCCCAAGGATTGGACTGGCCCCATTCTCACGCGTTTGCTTTCGCTTTCCATGCTCTTCAGTCGCCTAGCCACGTAATTTTCATGCCACCACTTGGTATGAATTGCGAGTTACTTGTTACTGTATGCTTTTACTCGGGGAAGTTTAGATTGTGAATTACTGCAGTGTACTGGGCACAGTACAAATTGGCGACCCGTCGTCAAAACTCACTGATGAAGAAAGAACGCAGTTCATCTGGCTCTTGTACACAGCACAGAATCTATCACAAACGTGTCAACAGCCCCATGGCTTGAGGGAACGTCTACGCACCCGCGAACAAGGGCGCGAGCACAGGCGCCCGTAAGCCGAATCGCCAGTGCCCTCCGGCTGGATATTCATGCATGCGGCGGGACGAAACACGGCGCCGTGTGCCCTTTGCGCCATCTCGCGGATGACAGTCAAGCCTCTGTCCCGCTGAAGCACCTGCGATGTACGCGTATCACCAACGGTAAATGGTGTATATAAATAGCTCGCCGTTAGCAGCCCGAATGGCATATGGGGGGTGGCCGAAAAAGCGAAGAGCCACAGGTGCGATCCAGATGTTTTTTTTTCTTATTTGCAGTTATCTTGAGCACAGTGAAAACAGGAAAAATAGAGAGACACACTAGACACACGGGCGGTACTCAGCCCAGCTGTCTACGCTCGTAGCCTTTATCTGCGTCTTCCTCGAATTTTCGCTCACAAGCAGCAACACCGACACCGGAATTTCTGCGAAACGAGCTCTTTAACAGTTTCTCGCGTTAAAATGGCGTGAAGAAATTGTCGAAAGGCAAATACTACGGACGGCAAAGTATACACTACATGTTCAACCTAACTGGCATCAGCAGCGAGGTGCAGCTCGTGGCTTCGCGATTTTGTGTGTACGAAACCTTAATGAGTTCGGGGCGGCGACCGTGATAACACGAATTTCCAACTTCGAGGAAGCGGCCTTCGTAACCGCGGCAGTCACGCGCCGAGAATTTCGGCGCACACCCTTATCAGCGTGGATCACCCTGCTGCTGAAGCGCCGCCCGTGCGCCGAACAGTGACCACTCCTATAGGGTGGGATGAGCTCGAGCGAGCTGTACCCCAACGCATGTATGTACACTGCTAACACAGCACAAATAACATCGGACGGCTGCGTTCTATCACGCAGCGTTCCTTTGAAGAGATCGAACGCATCCCAAGTATGTCGTTAATGGTCGACACCGGCTCGGCGGACTTGCTACGATGTTGCGGGAACATGGCGGCCCTTCTCACCGCATTTTATTGCTATAGAACATATATGGACAGTCTCGACAAGTTTTGCCGTCGCCGTCATGTCACGCATAAAGTCCAAATTGATAACACCCCGCGTCGTACGCTCTAGCCGCGGGCATGAGCAAGTGAGTGGGGGCGACCAACATGCCTGAAGCAGAGATCAAACGAGCCCGGTCAATCTCCGTCGCTTGGAGGGCGCATGCGATAACATCGCCCCGATCGGGGCGGCTGCCGTCGAAGCAGCGAGGAAACGCCCCGACCGTCTTTAACGGGCATGGAAAGACGCGAGGAGGGGGGTTGTCACTCGACCAGCAACTATGGACTTCCCGCGGCTCCCCTACCCCCACAGACGCTTAGCCGTCCTCCCGACATGTACTGCAGAAATTAGCGTCCATACCTTAACCGAACCACAATCATCGTCATCATCGTGGTCGCCATGGCTGGCACGAGTGCTATCTCGGCAGCCATCAGCGGGCTGCTCGTAAACCTTTCTACGCGTCCTCCGCTTCCAATGCAAAGAGACTGTGAAAAGTGTCCCTTGAGGCTGGAGGCAGCCGTATTCTCTTAGAAGGCGTTGGTTGGGACGTCATTGGCCTTAGCGAAGTTAGGAGAACAAGTAAAGCTTACATAGTATTAAACAACGGTCATGTGCTCTGCCATAGAGGGTAACCCGAAAAGAGAGAATATGGTGTCGGATTCCTAATTCACAAAGATATAGGCGGGAACGTGGACTAATTCTACAGCATTAACGAAAGGGTAACATGCGCCGTCATAAAACAAAATAAGCGGTATAAACTTAAGATAATCCAGGCATATGCGCCAACAAAAAGCTACGACTTCGAGCAAGTAGAACAGTCCTACGAGGATATCGAAATAGCAATAAAAAGAGTACGGACACTATACACAATAGTTATGGGGGATTTTAATATAAGAGTAGGAACAAAACAAAGTGGAGAAGTGATTAGCAACCACGGAGTCGTCCATAGCCATAAGCGTGGGGAAATACTAGTACAAGTTGTCGAAAAAAACCGTCTCCGAATATTGAGTAAGTTTTTCAAGAAACACAAGAATAGAATGAGGACGTCGAAAAGCCCTAACGGGGAAACAAAGAATGAAATTGACTTTATAATGTGCGAACAACCAGGTATAATTCAAAACACGGAAGTAGTGGGGAAGATAAAATGCAGTGACCACAGATTAGTAAGGGTGATGATTGTATTTAACATTAAAAAACAAGAACTGAATTAGCCTTTGAAAAAAATGCAAACCTAGAGGTAATCAAAGTGAAGAACGAAGAATTTAAAGTCGCCCTAAAGAACAAGTTCGAGGCCTCAAGCCAAAACGAGGAAGATGTACAAGAAGTAAACAGAACCACAACGGAAACAATCTTCGAAACAGCGATACAAGTCGGGGGTGAAACAGGAAACAAATAAGTTTTCCCAATACCAAAGGCTTAATAAAAAGAGCCCCAACAAGTGAAAGTGACCTCTTCAAAAGATAAAACAGAATTCCTAGAACTGTCGGAGCTGATCAGTAAAGCCAGGCAAATAACTGTAAGAAACTTTAACGTGAGAGAAATAGAGAGAACAGTAGAGAAAGGCACCAGCATTAAATTGGTCAAAAAGAAACTGCACTCAGGAGAGAAAATATTCATGTGCTAAAAGATAAGCAAGGTAACGTTATCAACAATTTCAGCGAAATAGTAAAAGTAACAGAACATTTCTACTCTGAACTGTACAGCTCTCAGACAAACCATGCAACCTAGACGGAAGAGGATTCGGAGGACACTGAAATTCCATGTATACCCACTGACGAAGGTAGAAAAGCTGTCAAAGGGATGTCCCGCGGTAAAGCAGCAGGAGAAGGTGGCTTAACAGCCACCTTGATCAAAGACGGAGGAGAAATTATATTAGAAAAACTTGCATTGCTCTTCGCGAAATGTATCAAGACATCTAATGTACCATGCAGTTGGAAAAATGCTAATATAATTCAATCCGCAAGAACGGCGACATAAAGGAACTAAAGAATTACAGACCAGTTAGCCTACACGCAGTAATATGCAAGTTATTTACGAAAGTTATTTTTTGCTAGGATAAGAGAAACACTCGACTTTAACCAAGACAACAAGCTGGTTTTAGTAAAGGTTACTCACCAATGGACCACAGCCATGGTATCAATCTAGTAATTGAGAAGTATGCTGAATATAGCAAACGTCTTTATATGGCGTTTATAGACTACGAGAAAGCAATTGACTCCATAGAAATACAAGCCGTTCTAGAAGCTTTACGTCGACAAGGGGTACCTGGCGTATACGTGCAAACCACAAACATCTACAAAGACTGCACAGCTACACCACTCATACATGAGAGAAGCAGAAAAATCCGAATCAAGACATGCGTAAGACAAGGAGGTACGATCTTCCCGATGTTATTCACTGCATGTTTAGAGGAAGTTTTCAGACATCTAGACTGGCAAGAAAAAGGAATTCGAATACACGGAGAATATCTGAGCAATTTGAGGTTTGCAGACGACATTGTGCTCTACAGCAGTGATGGTGACGAACTACAAAACATGATTGACGACCTAAACCGGGAAAGTATTAAAGTTGGACTAAAAATGAATAGGCAGAAGACCAAAATTATGCTCAATTGTCTAGCTAAAGAACAGGAACTTAAAATTGGCAATGAACCCTTAGAATGTGTGAGCGAATACGTATACTTCGGGCAGTTACTAACAGGGACGCGTACCCATCAAAAAGAAACCCTCCGTAGGATAAGGATGGGTTAGAGCGCATTCGGAAGACACTTTGAAATCATGACTGGAAACTTACCGCTGTCATTGAAGGGAAAAGTACGTAATCACTGCATTTTCCCGGTGCTAATGCATGGTACAGAAACGTGGGGGATAACGAAAAAACTAGAGATGAAATTAAGGAGCACGCAATCTGCAATGAAAAGAAAAATCATAGGTGTAACGCTAACAGGTGAAGAGCGAGCGGAATGGATCAGGGAACAGACAGGAGTAGTTGTTCTTATATCAATTAAAAGAAAGAAGTGTGCCTGGGCAAGGCATGTCATGAGGAGGGAAGATAGCAGATGGACAATAAGAACGACGGAGTGGATACCAAGAGAGGGCAAACGCAAGCAGAAGCAGGCAAACGGTTAGATGGAGCGATGAAGTTGAAAGGTTTGCGGACATAATGTGGAACCAACTCGCGCAGAATATGGTGAATTGGAAATCGTTTCGAGAGGCATTCGTCCTGCAGTGGACCTAAAATAGGCTGATAATAGTGTTTATGATGATGATGTACCAAGTTATGAGGTAAACTTTTAGTTATCACAAAAGGTTGGCCCTTGATGTTATGCAGGCGATGTGTGAACGTGGGTTCATCCACGTCCAGACAGTGCCGTACCAGCGAAACACCGATAGCAATGGGCAAGTTCACCTCGATGTAACAATAAACATTCAACTGCTTATGCGCAGCGACATTTAATTTCGTGTTATACTGATTTCTTTGGCAGAGGAATTAGCCACATTTTTTTAGAGGAGAGAGAGAGAGAGAGAAGGCATTTTATTTGCACCCGTCAGAGAGTACAAGTGAGCGGGGTGAGACGCAGCTTCCCCTTTCACCGTCAACCTCCCCCCTAGACATCGGCCGGAATCAGTTGGCTTCCGGCGGCGGCCTGGGCTTGACAGATGCCTTGTTTTTGGGCTTGTTGTTCCTGGCTAAGAAGGGAGGATTCCCATGACTCTTTGTTCCCATTAGACCGTTTAGCGCTGAGCAAGCCCAAAGCATGTGATTTAGGGTCGCTATGCCTTCAGCAGTTTTTGCATTTCGATGAGTGCATCACAGGATACCATTTGCGTTAGATATACGGGTTTGGGAAGGTACCCGTTTGAGAAGACCTTTTTGTTTAAACCTCCTAACCGCGCTTACTTGTACACGCGCAGTACTGGTTAGAACGAGTACTGCGCATCTCGTACGCAGAAAGCATTTAATGTTTGTTTTGTCTTCGGGCTGTGCAGAGGTTTCAACGCAGAAGCCCTCACTCAAGGCGCCGCGTTATAAGGAACAAAGTAGAAAGGCTCTGCAGTACTGCATTAAAGAGCGCACGATTACTTATTCTCTGCGCCGAACAGCCGCGCCGTTGCTCTTGTTCGCAAAGCATTAAAGAAATTTTTGTCTTCCTGGCCTGCTTTACTCCACAATAAATTAGCTAACCAATTAGCACAATTGCCTTCAGACATCGCTGAAAGCTAATAGAAGCGTCAAGTTAAGATGAACAATGGAAGAACGACAGTGCACGCAGTAGGCTGACGGGACCAGTGGTCCAGTGTGGTCGCCTACGCGCGGCGACAGGCGGCGCGGTCGGCGTTCTAAGCACGGCGTATATCCCCAGACTTTATCAAAACTTGAAATATTGTGGCTACGTATTCTGCTATCTGATAGGCATATCGCTTCAGGAATGCGTTTTTGAGGTCATCCGGACCAGAATTGTTTGTTATGTTCAATGTACGCAGAATTTTTAAAATACCTGCCGCAGATGCCAAGAGTACGTCACCGGCTGCAAGGGGGCGGGGGGGGGGGGGTGCGAACATGTTATTATCTCTATGAAATACATTCTTAAAGCACATGCCTATTCTTTGTTTTTCTTTCACTGATTCACCGTTGAGTTTAACTTTTTTATACAATCCTTGCGGTTTGAAACATGGCGTCAATACGTTTATGGTTCGTTTTTGATGTATTCTGGAAGGGTTCTCTTGAAATACCTTCCCTTCGCTATACTAATATCAGAGGCCAGAGGATGCTTAAGCTCATGAAAAGTTTGCGTTGTAGTCTATACTGCCTAGAAAGTCCTTTTAATTTTCGTTGGATATGTATAGTTCCACAGATTACCCAAGTGTTTTGACGATCCTTTTTTACTCTTCCAATGGGTACGAAGTGATTAGTACAGTAATGAATAATGAGTAATGAATAACTACCTTAAACGTTTTCCACAAAAGATGAACATCCTCAGTGCCCAGATATACTAATTTTCTTTCCAAACAATCAATAACGCTTTCATCGCAGCCCGTTCGTAACCACGTATGCATGAGAATGATTAAATTTAAGCACCAGTAGCTTCTAAAGCACTCCAAGAAAATAAGAGTACGCTGTGGTCTGAAATGTCTGGTTCTGCTGTAAGTATACCATTTGAAAACTCTTCACTGATTAAAAAGGGCCCAAAATCGAGCTTTGGCGAGTAGGTTTATTCCCAATTTGTTCGAGGTTCAATTGCTAGAAGCATCCTTGAACAACGCTACCTGAATAGTGATTTTCCGAGTTAAGTCGTTCCCAGTCTATACCATGTAAGTTGAAATCGTCGGTTAAAATGATATTTCAATCGCGATGGAACAGTAGGGGATCATACAATTCTTCAAGGCAGGAATCGATGGCATCAAGTGTACGATAACCAGCGCAAAGCAGAAATGTGAAGTCCCACATTGCTATGTTTAAGAATAAGGTCTGTTTTGGAGTCTGAGACAGAGCATTAAGAGATATAACCGCTATAACCGCAGCGCTATAACCTTTCGCTATAACCGCAACGCCACCACCCCTTGAACTTCTGTCACGCCTATATAATTTAAACCCCTTAGTACTTAGTAGTACTAAGTAGTAAGTTCTTTCCGACATAATATTTTTTGGCTTAGGGATGGGGGGTGGGATCGTGTCTAACGGAACCTCTCTCTTGCCCAAAGCACTTTATGCCAGGTCCTTTGGTGCGGGTGCCACCGGCCAGCGTGCGGCACGGTTGTGAGAACCGCCATGGCCCGTGCACGTGCGGTGGACACCGGACGCCGTCCAAGAAGTCCCGCCACAGCAGGCGTCACCGGCACCATCGCCGTCGTAAGCGTACTTCCCGGGATGCGGCTGCCAGTGGGGACAACGCTCTGCAAGTGACGACATCGCCTCCCGCGGCGTTAGGCACAGCTGCGACGCCTGAAGCGGCAGCTCAGTGTAAGCTTAAAAGAGGTCACACTTCGAAGGTCCCTTTCGAAGGTCCAAGACCTGGGAGGGCGAGAGTTGCCGGTAACCGTGCTGCCCCTTGTCAATCTACGCTCTTCAACTAAAACAACGCGCTAAAATAAGAGCTCTCATTATTTTTATTTTTATTTATTTATACATACTGCAGCCCTATTCAGGGCTATAGCAGGAGTGCGACGTCATATAATACTAGGCAGCAGAAAAAAAAAGCAAGCATAATACAAGTTGTAAAGCAAGTACACTCGTAACAAAGCAAGAATGAAAAACGAAGTTGATTACACGTTAGTAAGATGTTCATCGACTGCAACTATGAAGTCTTTGTAGTGGTAAGGAGCGGATGTTCCCCAGGCAGGGAATTCTACAGTTCTATAACACGTGGAATAAAAACTGTATTTCAGGTATTAGTGCGAGCAAAGAAAGGTGTTACATTCAAAGCGTGGGAACTACGGGTACTACTTTGACAGTTACCGGCCTTTCTGACGATTACCCTCAGAAAGGCCAGAAGAGGAATTAATAATTCCGCATAAAAATTTTCAAGCTTGGTTTTGGTACCGCGAGAGTTGTGATGGAATGTTTAGTGATGAGTGTGGTCGGTGCGAAGTTGCGGCTATAATTGTCAAAATTGAAACGGATAGATTTTCGCTGAATGTTGTCTAGCGAACTCATTTCAACAAGCTTAAAGGGACATTAAAGGAAAATATTAAGTTCGGCTAGATAGATTTTTAGGTGTGTCAGAGTCTATCACCGCATTCTGCGCACAAGCAAATGAACTTTTTTGGGGTCAGAAGCTGCTGTGATCTCGCCGTTCACTCTGAACCGTCCGCGCCGTAAGAGGGCTTGGCGTCACGATCTCGGCTGCTGACCCTACGGTGGAATGAGCTCAGTGATCGTAATATGTAGCAACAACTATGGCTTCCGCACGTTTACTTATGGTCTAAGTCCATCTGATTCACTTTCCATTTACAGCCTGTAGTAATTGCCGAATACTCAGATTAGATGAGCTGGCGCCGTTTCCAAAAAAAAAAAATTACAGCATATCCACGGAGTGAATGATGATGAGTGGGCGAAGCTCGGGAGGTTCATCGTAGATCGTGCCGAGTTCCGGATTAATTTAGTTAACGCGCACGCTACGAATCCTTATGGTTCAACTATGCACAAGTGAAATCTCCCACCGGCACTTCATTGCAAGTCAAGATCCAGTGCCTACATATATATATATATGGGTGGCCGGTGAACGGTTCTCCAACGCGAGCAGTCGGTATTTCTCAATCAAGAAACTCGCTAGGAGACGCTGCCTGCGCCAACGTTGTCTCTCGCGGGTGAGGGCGCGTTCTCCTTCTTTGCGAGCTGGTAGAGCGTTCATCTAAGAGAGCGTTTCCATAGTCAATGCGCAGCCTTTCGCTCTCTCTCTCTGTCTCTCTCTCTCACAAGACAGCAGATGGAAGAGTGAAGAGAGAGAGGCACGCGCCGGGAGGCACGCGCCGAGGGCGAGCGCGTGCCTCCCGGCACACCGTTTACGCCTGACGCAGGACAAGGTTAGACTAAGAGGAGCTTCGCCCCTGAAAACGCACGTAAAGGGCGGGTCAGGGGGCGCCACTCTGAATTTCTTCGTTTTCATGCTCGCAACCGTACCGTTCTCGCCAAGGGTGGCGAAGTGGTTATACCACAAACCTATTCTTCCAGTCTTGCTTAACTTTATATTCGCCTTTAGCGTCCCTTTATACGTGCACCTGCGCTTCTCCCACCCGTCATCGCTGCTGTGACAACGTAGCACGTTTAACCGGGAATTTAAGAGAGAGTGCACGGGCATCGGGACACGGGCAAACCACTGGACATGGAATTTGGCTGGTGGTGGCTGACATGTGGATTGACTGGATTATGTTGGTAGGCAGGTGTTAACAGCCATTGACTATAATGTTAATGTTGTGGTGGATAATTTTGGTTGACGCTGGCGAGTCAGTATTCGCTTCTGTTGTTTAGTGACGACAAAGCGTTCGATAGTGTTCACTCACTGTAACTATGGAAAGTGTATTCTAACATTATGTATCGGGGCTTGGAACGAATACGGGTGCTACGTCGGACTAGAAAGCATCCTTTGGCAGTCACAGTGCAGTCGAAGTGCGCCACGCAGAACACATGAAGGTTCATTATTTAGATAGCGGTAATATGGACACTTCAACCGGGTTTTCGCCGTCGGCGCGTTATGCCCGTATAAAAGTATTGTGGGCACATATTACTTTCTTCATCGTTACCGATTGCGGGTTCTGGTCTGGTAAGTAATCTGTGCCTTCGTGGTCGCTTCGCCGCAACTCAGGTGCGTAATGAATGTCGTCCTGACTGTCACGTCACAAGTGGTGGAGCGAGCTCTTCGGTCCTCCGTACTCTGTATCTCTGCTCAACTTCCTGGAGCATCGGTTGGGTTGCCAATCGCGCCAGCAGTCCGCCACAATGTCGCAGGACGAACCAACAGGCCCATCACCAGCCGCCTCGGCATCGACTACCCCAGCTCCTCCGTTTTGGATCCGCAGTGGGAACCAACGTGATCTTCACCTATTTGCAGGGCTACGTGAAGAAGACGTCGAGGACTCGCTTGACGACTACGACCGAGCGGGTATGGCCAACCGTTCGGACGCAGAAGCTTCTTCACGTCAACTTTTATCTAACGGGAGTAGCTGATACATGGTTTTTCAACCATGAGGTTGATCTCGCGGATTGCAGCCCATCCAGGCAACAGCCTCAGCAAATCTTAAGTACCCCGTTCCACCCTCGCTAAAAAGGCACTCGACACTCGGAAGCAACTCGGTTAATCTTGCACGTCGTACATCGAGGATGTGCTTGCCCTTTGTCGACGAGTCAACGCAGCCATGCCCGAATCAGATCGAGTTCTCCACATTCTCAAAGGCATCGGGGCTATCGCTTTCAACGAATGAGCCATCGAGAACGCCACTATCGTCGCAGACATCGTTGCTGCTTGCCAGCGCTCGAAGAACTGGAATCCGTACCGGTTGCGGGCTGGTACCACTGCAAGCACCATAAATGACGAATGTTCATTGCGAGCAATCGTCCGCTGAATAAACCGCAAACTCCAGTTCCTTGCCTTCGCAGCAGTACGTATAGCCTCTCACGCCTTGGGTAACAACCTCCGAGAAGTTGTCAAGGAGGAGTTGGCGTCAATGGCTGGTGCTGCTCTCTAGCCCATCTGGTGCCACCAAAGTACACACACGTGGCCTTGGACTCGCCTGTCATCATTCTATCGATACAACCGAAACCAACGCTGGTCCACGTGGCTTCCATGACTACCTGTGCACCACAATCACCCAACCCAGCGTCGCGCAGTGGCGTCCGCCTCGTCCCATTTGCCGCAATCGTGGCCGCGTTGCATGTTTTTGCCGCGTGCGCCAGCAACACGAACGTCGCGGTTGTGACATATACGAACGGGACGACCTATGTGCGTTGCCACTTACCAAGGCCGTCGGTATGCTCTGCCTTGCGACCGCTCTCCATCACCAACTGCAGCACCCGACACGGCTCCTAACCACCGTGCTCCGAGACGTCGCTCTCAGTCTTCTCTCCACCTAACTCACCACTTCGGCCTGCCTCCAAATTTGCCAATCGTCATCCTCAAACTGCACTGTGCAGCTTTTGGAGGAAAATCTGCATCGAACAACAGGACAGAAGTTCCTCCAGCGCATACGCGGAATATGACATTGGTTGTTATTGAAGGTACACAGGTTGAAGGTTTGATAGACATGGGCGCTGCCACTTCAGTTATTCACCGCGACTTGTGTGCACGTCTCCGGAAAATTATGCCTCCATACAACGGTCCTACGCTAGTCGCTGCTCAAGGAGCTGCCATTTGGTTGACTGTTATGTGCACTGCTCGTGTTTTTATCGATGGACTACTGTATTACGTGCAATTCGCAGTGTTCAGTTCACGTGCCCAGCAGCTTATATTGGGATGGGCTCCGGCTTCTGTCTGCTACCAGCAACGTGTTCTTCACATGGCTGACACGACATGTTCACTTAATTCATAAAATTCGCCACTTCACTTGCTTGCTGCAGAAGATACAGAGCTACCGCCTAGTCATGAGCAAATGTTACCATCACGTCTAATGTCACTGAGCGAGGAGACGTACTCCTACTCCCATTTGAACGCTGGCTCACGAAAGGCATATTCTTTTTATCAAGGCTGGTTCGGTTTGAAGACGGCTCTCACATTCTGCATTCGACCAACCCGACATACGAAAAAAAATCACAGCATATCCACGGGGTGAATGATGATGAGTGGGCGAAGCTCCGGAGGGAATCATCGGTAAACCGTGAACCTTCCGTGTAATTCGCCCAGTCGATCATCATCTAAAGATGTCTTACGCAGCCCCTTACACAGGCCGGAACGCGCACCGCGTTTGCCGACGCCATCACATGACTGCTGAGAGAGTATAAGGCGGAGAGGCCACAGCGTCTTACACCAGCTTCTTACACGGGACGTAACGCGCTAGCACAAACGCGTTAGAAACGCGCAGTCTTTCGTTAATGTTGGGTATTTACTGTCATCGTGGTGCATGTGACCAGGTGCCCTGGCGTATCAGAACTGTACTACTAGGCTAATTATCAACAAGATGCCGGGTGATCCTATTAAGCTGGAACGTTCTGTCCGCCAGGGCTGCCCAGCAAGCCCACTGTTGTTTGCGCTGTATATTGAGAGTTTATGTTTGGCAATCTTACGCAATGAAAGAATCTGTGGTTTTAGGCTCCTCGAAGCCGAAGTTAAAGTTCTGGCGTATGCTGATGATGTAGCAGTGTGTTGTACTTCAAAAGAAAGTGTGCAAGAGACAAGTGCTGTTGTTAGGGAATTTGGACAAATTACAGGAAGTTTAGTAAACTGGGGAAAGAGTCTGGGGTTATGGCACGGTGAATGGTCACAAGCCCCGGATACTTATGCTAACATACGGTGGTTGAAAAGTCCAGGAAAGTACTTAGGCGTACCCTTCGAGCACTATAAAAGCACTGATGAATACTGGGTTAATCAGGTGAAACAAATTCGGGAAAAAACAACGCGGTTCAACACCACTTGTCTCTCATTGTTTTCTAGAGCTGCTGTATGTAATGTATTTCTCATGAGCAAGCTATGGTATGTGATGCAAGTGTTCTGTTGTAAGCGTGTGAATGTTCAAAAGCTTCACAGAATATTCGCCATTTTTGTGTGGGGTTCCACTTGGGAAAGATGCAGTAGGACGAATCTGTTCAGACGAGTTAAAGCTGGAGGACTCGGTTTGTCGCATCTATTCGTGCGCCAACCAGTTAATCGTTTCCTTTTCTTTCGGGATGTTCAAGATCCCTTTTTGCGAACTGTATGCCAGCTACGCCTCTGTCGCTCTTTACCTAATTATGTTGTTAGCGCCGCAAGTATGCCTGGATCTACACGAGGCTACTTTAAGGAAATTGTGGACAGCGTCCGTTTCCTGTCTGTCAGGTTTTCAAATGAATATCTTTTTTAAGTTACTCGAAAGAAATTATATAAAGACATTTGTGACATGATTTTTCCAGTACCTCTGTATAGAGCCATAAACAGTGGAGGCGAAGGCCAAGACGTACTCAAACGAGTAAAAAAAATGCAAATTCCGTCAAGTGCAAAAACCTTCTTTTCTAAGTTACACTCTGGTACTTTGCCAGTGCGGACCTTTTTGGAAGAGCGAGGTTTTTATTTGCCATGGGGATCCCATTGTTTTATTTGTAGAAAACCAGAGACAATAGATCATGTTTTCTTGCACTGTTGGGAAGGGGTCTATTTCTGGGATGTGCTACAAAGGACGCAGAAGAAAGATTTGCCTCTACATCCAATTGGAACTCGGTTTTTAACTGTTGAAAACGATGATGGGCTCCCTTTCGACCTGATAATGCTGCTTGGCCTCCATTGTTTATGGCGAGCTCGAATGGCCGGGTTTCACTGCGACCCGGACAGGCGGCCAGCACGTGTGCTCTTTCGAGAATGCATCGGCCAGTACATTGATGTACTAAAAGATCAAGAGTTTGTTCCGGATTGGGTAGCCAGGGTTCAGCCTCTGGTTTACCTAAAGGAATATTAAGAAATAACACCATCGAGACTACTGTAGTAGTCTGCATTGCTGTTTAAGAAAAAAAAACTATCTTACCTGCTATTTATGTTTTGTGTTGTGTCAATAAACTGGTTTGAAAAAAAGCGCTTCGTGGCGTAGTGGCTAGCGCAGCGCGTTCGGAAGCGAGGGGTCCCTGGTTCGATTCGGCGCTTCGGACACAACGTTCGGAATTTTTTCCTGATCGTCCACGGTCCACCAAGCGCGATCCGACACGCACGGCGACGATCCAGGAGAATGAGAGGAGCGCTTCCCGCGCAGCAACCAATCGGAGATGATGGATGGATATTAGGAGCGTCCCCTTTATAACGGGGCGGTGGTCGGGCCACCAAGCTCTAGCTTTATTTCTTTTTCGTTTACAACCATTTCTTTTCCTGAATCACACATATTTTCACAACTAATTTTTTTCCTCGTCTATTTATTTCATCTATTATCGTTCTGCTGTGATGGAACAATCTTACCCGAACTACCTTGCGCTTTTGTTTGCTCCATACTTTTGCGCCACCAATGCTCTAAGCGCCTTTTACTTATATCTATCGCCGGCATGTTCAGATTTCCCCTGTTACTCCTGAAACCCATGGCCTCCTGTAGGGTAGTGTCCACAGCTACACCTGGGTGGACATCTGTACATTCAATCAAAATATGGTCTGTCGTTTCCCTAGCTTTTCCACAGCACGTACATGTATCCCCTTCTTTATTGAATTTCGCTCTGTAACTTCGGGTTCTCAGGCAACCGGACCTTGCCTCAAACAGTAAAGCGCTTCCCTTTGAATTATCGCAAAATTTTTCTCTCTTGATTTCGTCTTTCCCTTTTCGGTAGTTGTTCAATGCCGGTTTCTTCTCCGTTCTTGCTATCCAATCCGAGTTCTCCGCCGCTCTGACCATGCTCCGGCACCTCCAACGCCATCTAGCGTACCTTCATCCTTCACCCATCTTCACCCATCTAGCGTACCGCCATATTGTACGCATGTCTATGGACAGCGCCCTCTCAGGAAACGAGACGAGAAATGGAGATGACGACAGCAGAATGCGTACAGCGCCATCTAGTGTATCGTCACCCAACTGCAGTTTGCATGCATCTCTATGGGACAGCACCATCTATTGTATGCTAAGGGAGACGCTACTGGCTACGCAGGATGCATCGACAACCGAGAACCGCCCAGGTGATGCCATAAGGAGCTTCACCCCTAAAAAATTCACAGCATATCCACGGAGTGAATGATGAGTGGGCGAAGCTCCGGAGGTTCATCGTAGATTGTGCCGAGTTCCGGATTAAGTATTAATTTAGTTAACGCGCACGCTACGAATCCTTATGGTTCAGCTACGCACAAATGAAATCTCCCGGCACTTCATTGCAATTCAAGATCCAGTGCATATATATATATATATATATATATATATATATATATATATATATATATATATATATATATATATATATATATATATTGACGCGTGCATTCAGCGAAGAAAACAAAGACGATGAGGGTTTTTAGCGCGTTCCTTCTAGTGGGGCACGTGCACAGCGGGGTTAGAAGAAGAAGACGTTTTTTGGAATAGAGCTCCAACAAGCCGTCCTGCGTTTCTTGTCTGTTTCTTGTCGTGCTGTAACGCGACACTGGTGGAGGTGCTGGGTACGGAAACCTGCCTGATGCTCCAGACTCCATCGAGAAGCCGCTCATCTAGCCCAGACCTATCGTCTCCGACTACAACTCCCGTGCATCGCTTCAGTCGGCGCTTGCTGGGCCTTGCTCCGGAACTCGCACCCTTACAGCAGCACTCTTCGGGACATCGCCCACATCTGCCAATGGCTAACGCCAGCCCGACACAGGCTCCTACGGGGATCTTTGCGCCGCTTCCATCACAGGTGACGCTTCATCAACCGCTTGTCCCCGACCGCTTTCGCGGTGGCGCGCACGAAGATGTAGAAGATTGGCTTGACCACTACGAACGAGTCGCCAAGATCAATCAGTGGTCGGCTCAAGAAAAGCTCTCCCGTGCGTATTTCGCCCTTGAGGACAGCGCCCGCACATGGTTTGAGAACCGCGAGGCCACCATATCTACATGGAATGAATTGCGAGAGCAACTCATTGACACTTTTGCAAGTATCGATCGACGGGACCGGGCCCAGCAGTTACTTGAATTGCGTATTCAAAAGCCGAATGAAAGTGTAGCCATGTTCGCTGAGGACATGGCCCGTCTGTGTCGCAGGGCTGACCCGAACATGCCGGAGGATAAGAAGTTACGCTACCTCATGCGCGGGGTGAATGAACAATTATTCGCCGGACTTGTACGCAATGCACCAAACACCGTGGCTGATTTTATAAAGGAAGCCACAGCTATCGAACGAGCGCTGCACCAGCGTTGCCGACAGTATGATCGCTTATGCACCAGCACCCCGGCCAATGCCGCCGCCATGACTGTGGATAATCAATGTTCCCTGCGTGATCTCATTAGGGAGATCGTCCGAGAAGAGTTGCAGAAACTCTGCACTCCGATGACGGGCGCACCTGTGGCATCAGTCGCCCAAGCAGTACGGGACGAGATCAGGCAAGCGTTCTCGACAGTGGACTATGGTCAAGAGCACCACCCCATGACATACGCCGCCGCTGTCCGGAGTCCACCAACCGTCACGCCGTACTGCCAGCCACCGATGGCGCCTCCGCCGCAACCGCATGAAGACGCTCTGAGACGTCCCCCCACCATGCCGATGTCGCCATACCAACCGCCATTCGCTACGCCTTGGTCGCCACCACAGGAGGAACCTTCGGGACGCCCGCAGTTTCGAAAAACTGACGCATGGCGCACTACTAATCGCCGGCCACTCTGTTTCAAATGTGGCGTCGCCGGCCATGTTGCTCGCTATTGTTGGTACCGCGACGCATCACACCGACCACTTAGGTTCGACGCACATCGCCGCACCCAGGATGACTACATGACACGCCGAGACGATGCCGCTTTTTCAGGAGCCCCAGTATCCCGCTCCCCCAACGTCGAGTCTATGCCGAATAACCAGACCGACTTCGGCCGCCGGTCACGCTCACCGTCTCCCGTTCCTTCGTCGTCGCCCAGTCGGCGTACTTACGCGGAGCTCCGGGGACGAAGGTCGCCTAGCCCACGCCGGGGAAACTAAAGGCGGCGACCTCTGGGGGCAAGGTTGCAGGCCAGCCGCAAGACGATAAAAAGCCCCCCATTCTGCCGCTTCAAGACGCCGCGACGCCGACAAGCCACACCTCAGACGAAATTGTGAGCGCTGACCTTACTGTTTTTGTTGATGGCCAGCAAGTAACAGCCTTGGTGGACACAGGTGCCGATTTTTCCATAATGAGTCAAAACCTCGCCATTCGTCTCAAGAAAGTGAAAACGCCGTGGACGGGACCCCTTATAAGGACTGCAGGCGGCCAGTTATTGATGCCTGTCGGAAGATGTACAGCGAGAATCGGCATAGAAGATTCTTCTTTCGTGGCCACATTTATAGTCCTTTCGACGTGTTGTAAAGACCTAATTATAGGGATGGACTTTCTAAGAGAGCATGGTGCGGTCATCAGCATTCCAGACCGTGTGGTGTCATTTCAACAAAGCCCCGATTTCAACGATTATGTACCACCGCAACGCAACTCGTTGCGCCTGAGTGATGATGACGTGGTCGTACCGCCGAGGTCATGTGCACTTGTTTCCGTGGTGTGCGACGTACCATTTGATGGTGAAGGCGTGGCAGACCAAATACGCTCGCTGCTGTTTACTCACGGCATTTCAGTCGCGCGAGGCATCGTCAGTGTCACTGCTGGGCGGACAAATTTATTATTAACTAATTTTAGTGCTGAGCGCCGGCGCCTTCCAAAAGGCACGGCAGTCGCTTACCTTGATGATATCGCAGATGTCGGAGAAGCCTCCTTATCGGTACTTGACGAAGCACCCAAACCAAGTTCAGTACCCGTTCTTGACGTCAGCAACACACTGCCACAGGACGAGCGGAAGAGGCTTCTCGAACTGCTAGCGGAGTTCCAGGACTGCTTCGCATCGGCATCCAAAGTCGGCCGGACGCCCCTTACCCAACACAGAATAATTACCGAGGATACAGCGAGACCAATTCGTCAGAACCCTTATCGTGTGGCTGCGAAAGAACGTGAGGCGATACAACAGCAAGTAGCTAAAATGCTTGAGGATGACGTCATCCAGCCTTCAAAAAGCCCCTGGTCATCGCCTGTAGTCCTGGTCAAAAAGAAGGACGGCAGCCTGCGCTTTTGTGTTGATTATCGAAAGCTTAATCAAGTGACCAAGAAAGATGTGTATCCGCTCCCTCGTATCGATGACTCACTGGAAAGACTTCGAAACGCCCGTTACTTCTCTTCAATGGATTTGAAGAGCGGATACTGGCAAATTGAGGTGGACCCAAGAGACCGCGAAAAGACCGCTTTCGTGACACCGGATCGACTATACGAATTTAAGGTCCTCCCCTTCGGCTTATGCTCAGCGCCCGCGACGTTTCAAAGACTGATGGATACTGTTCTTTCGGGCTTGAAGTGGAAGACATGCCTGGTGTATCTGGACGACGTTATAGTGTTCTCGGCGACCTTTCACGAGCACCTTGAACGGCTCAAAGCGGTTTTACAAGCCATACGGTTCGCTGGTCTCACACTCAAGCCAGAAAAGTGCCACTTTTGCTTTCAAGAACTGCAGTTTCTCGGTCACGTTGTCAGTCAAGCAGGCGTTCGCCCGGATCCCGACAAAGTCGCCGCTGTTGCCAACTTTCCTGTGCCGACTGACAAGAAGGCTGTTCGACGCTTTCTTGGCCTCTGTTCTTATTATCGACGGTTCATCGCAGACTTCGCACGTATTGCGTCTCCGCTAACTCAGCTCACGAGAGACGACGTTGCGTTTGTGTGGAACAACGAACAGGAAACTGCTTTCAATGATCTCCGCCAACGTCTACAAACGCCGCCAGTGCTTGCCCATTTCGACGAGACAGCCCCTACGATGCTACACACCGATGCCAGCAATGTAGGCCTGGGAGCTGTGCTTGTGCAGTGGCAAGATCATACGGAAAGAGTCATCGCCTATGCAAGCCGCACACTGACGCGAGCAGAGGCTAACTACTCAACAACCGAGAAAGAATGTCTCGCAGTAGTATGGGCGATTATGAAATTCCGTCCGTATTTGTACGGCCGTCCCTTCAAGGTCATTAGCGACCACCATTCCCTGTGCTGGTTGACACGCCTTAAAGATCCTAACGGACGTCTAGCGCGTTGGAGTCTGAGGCTCCAAGAGTATGATCTCACAGTCGTCCACAAGTCGGGGAAGCGCCATACGGACGCGGACTGCTTGTCCCGATCGCCGATAGAATCGGCTGCTCTGCCAGATGATGACGAGACAGCATTTCTTGGTGTTCTGGACACGTCCGCCATTGCGCAGCAGCAACGTGAGGACCCAGAGTTGCTTGAACTAATTCATTACTTGAAAGGAAAATCTCCGAAGGCGCCCAAGATTTTCGCGAGGCTGTTGTCGTCGTTTTGTTTAAGAAGCGAAGTTCTCTACAAAAGGAACTTTTCATCGATCGGTGCCACCTATTTGCTCGTCGTTCCTACCGCTCTTCGTCCTGAAGTACTGCGAGCATGTCACAACGAAGCGACTTCAGGTCACCTAGGCTATACGCGAACCTTGGCCAGAGTGCAGCAAAGGTACTACTGGCCCAGACTCAACGCTGCCGTGAAACACCACGTACGCGCATGTCTCGATTGTCAGCGGCGCAAGTCTCCTCCGACTAAGCCAGCCGGCCTGCTGCAACCCGTGCAGGTCCCACGAACACCATTTGACCAGATTGGAATGGATATTTTGGGTCCGCTTCCAACATCTACCGCAGGGAATCGCTGGGTTATCGTCGCGACCGATTACCTGACGCGTTATGCGGAAACGAAGGCCATTCCGAGAGGTACAGCAGCGGAGGTGGCACAGTTTTTCATCGAGAACATTGTACTAAGACATGGCGCACCTACGATAGTGATAACAGATCGAGGAACTGCATTCACGACGGCTCTGTTAGACCACGTTCTGGCGCTCAGTGGGACGGCTCATCGCAAAGCAACCGCATACCACCCACAAACCAATGGGCTCACAGAGCGCCTAAACAAAACGCTTGAGGACATGCTTTCCATGTACGTAGACGTTGAACATAAGAATTGGGACGAAATCTTGCCCTACGTGACGTTTGCGTACAACACGGCTAAGCAGGAAACAACACGCATGACTCCGTTCAGCCTCGTTCACGGGCGGGAGGTACGGACGATGCTGGACGCGATGCTACCACACGAATGTGACGACTCTGCAACGGACGCCGATATATTTACGCAACGCGCAGAAGAAGCCAGGCAGCTCGCTCGCCTGCGGATTCACCAGCAGCAAGATTATGATGCAGGCCGCTATAATGCTCACCACCGAGTCGTAACATTCGAAACCGGCGACAGAGTGTGGGTTTGGACACCCATACGGAAACGTGGATTGTCTGAGAAGCTATTGCGAAGATACTTGGGACCTTATCGTGTATTGCGCCGCATTAGCGACGTCACCTACGAGGTCGTCCCCGACAGTCCTCATTCTACGAGACGTGCACAGCGGGGTTAGAAGAAGAAGACGTTTTTTGGAATAGAGCTCCAACAAGCCGTCCTGCGTTTCTTGTCTGTTTCTTGTCGTGCTGTAACGCGACAATATATATATATATATATATATATATATATATATATATATATATATATATATATATATATATATATATAGTACGAAGTATGTGTGCAGTTCGATTCTCTGTATCATTTTCCAGCACTCACTTGACACAGGTACAGTGCCAAACGACTGGAAGATAGGGAAGGTCATTCCAGTCTTCAAAAAAGGTGACCGGTCTTCCCCTGGTAATTACCGTTCCATTTCCCTCACCAGCATATGCTCCAAGATCATGAAACACGTCATCTACTCTCATGTTGCTCATTTCCTTAACTCGGTGGACTTCTTTCATCCCAATCAACATGGTTTCAGGAGAGGTCACTGATGCGAATCCCAACTTGCTCTATTCACTCATGACATTCATTTAAACTTTGACAGTAACACTCCAACCGACGCTCTATTCTTAGATTTTGAAAAGGCCTTCGATAAGGTTCCTCATTCTCGTCTTTTGTTAAAATTATCGCGCCTAAACATTCATCCGCTTGTTCGCAACTAGATTGAGTGTTTCTTATCCAACCGGAAACAATTCGTATATGCTAACAACTGCACCTCATCCACTTCGCCCGTTCTGTCTGGCGTACCCCAAGGCACTGTTCTTGGGCCGCTCCTCTTCCTAATCTACATCAACGACCTGCCATCTACTGTAACCTCTGTAATACGTCTTTTTGCAGACGATTGCGTCGTGTACCGCCCTATCAATAACCTCTCCGATGTTTGTACTCTTCAGGAAGACCTCTTTCGCATTCAAGACTGGTGTACCACATAGCTCATGTCATTGAACACCAGTAAGACAGTGATCATTTCATTCCATCGTCGATCCAACTATGCACCCTCCGCGTACAAGATTAACAACTGCATTATATCTAATGTGCATTCCTTCAAGTACCTAGGACTTCACCTGTCTCAAGATTTGTCTTGGACGGATCATGTAACCCACATTATCAATTCACCTAACAAAATGCTTGGTTACCTTCGCCGTAATCTTTTCATGGCACAGCCACACGTAAGATTACTTGCCTATAAAACGCTCGTGCGACCTAAACTAGAATATGCCTGTGCTATCTTTGACCCCCACCAATCTAACCTCACCAAAGCCCTCCAATCGGTTCAGAACCGTTCCGCTAGATTCATTCTTTCCGAGTACTCGTATCACACAAGCGTTTCGTCTCTAACGTCTAAACTGGACTTAGTGAGTGAAAGACTAAACTGGACTTAGTACCTCTTGCCTCTCATCGTCGCATTTCACGCCTATGTCTCTACCACAGATTCTTTCACACCATGCCTCGTGACAGCCGGTTGATTCAATTGACTCATCGTACATCCCGAACAGGCCACCTGAACGCAGTAATTGCACCCCGTGCCGCACCACTACATTCCATCAGTCGTTCATCGTCCGAACTGCCCGAGACTGGAATGGCCTTCCAGGAGATATTGCACTCGTCCGTGATATTGCACTCGTCCACGCTTCCGTTCGGCTACCGAACACTTAGCCTAATATATGGAACTTCTGTTTTTAGCCTTACCTTTGTAAGTAGATCATTGCCGCCTTTTGTATTTATATTTTGTATTTTCTTACTGTTGTTTGTTGTTAATTATTATATTTTTTCTTTTTTCTATATTTTGTTCTGACTTCTGATGCCCATCCCTCATGTAATGTCCCTCGGGACCCTTGAGGTACGAATAAATAAATAAATAAATAAATAAATAAATAAATAAATACTATCAGAAAGACACGGTGACAAACATAGGATTTATTCTGACGTTTCGGCTGGAGGCCGCCCATTGTTCGAAAGATGCAACAGGGAGGCCTGCTTCTTCAACAATCTTCTTCGACGACATTGCCGCGAAACGAAAGGACTTTTCTTCATAAACCATGGCTTCGAGTGGCTCCCGTCCTGTCGCGTTGTGGCCGCTGACGGCCTCCACCCAAACTTCGACGGTGTGGCGCTCATCGCAAGTCACCTCCACCAGACGCTGAGATGGTCAAACACACGTAAAGACACAACGTGGAGGGACTACTCGACGGGCCACGCATCAGACCGCTCAGCACAGACGTCACCGGCAGCAATACCGACCATCCCACCAGTGACAGGGCTCCGGGGCCAGAATCAGGAGCAATTCCAAAGGTACCACGCTACAACTTGAGAAGGACCTTTTCAGCCGTCCTGCAGAACCCCATTAAGTGACTGGACGAAATCCCAGCAGGTGACCTTTCTGTTGACAACGTGCCTGCAGTGTCGCGGAATTTTTTGAAGGCTAGAAAAATAGTTGATAAGCGAATCAGATACCAATGCCATGTTAATGGACTACAGTTGTATGTTACATGTGATGTTGTACCGAAAGGGTTACGCATTTGCGTCAAACCAGCGACCTCTGACATGCAGCCAGAGCTTAAGGCTAAATGGGCACAGTGCGTTCGTGAAGCGTCTATGCGGCTTTTGAACATAGTTATTGAGCACGATAGCTCCCAGCTTGAACACATGAGTGGCGAAGAACGGAAATTTGTTTCCCAGGGATACTTGACGGCCTCTGAAATGAGGCTTTTAGAAGAGTTCGCAGAAAAGAAACGGTGCGAAATAATATTAACAAAACAAAAAAAAAGCTTTTTAGGGACGGAATAACACATCCTCTTGATGAAATTGAATCCCCTAAATTTCAATCTTATCGGAACAACAAACATATCCCTGACCGAACAGCGCCAGAACTCCAAGCTTCCGCTATAGTAAATATATCCGACATCGCATTGACAGAAGATGAACGTGAGGTGTTGTCAAAAGGCTTCAGTTTTTGTCCGGCAACCGGCGGATTAGACGAGTTTCAACTTTTCAAAGATCTGGAGAACTTTTCTCGCACGTTAAGGTTAACAGAATACTACCATGGAAAAACACATGACGCAAGCAAGGACACCTGGCCAGCATCACAACGACATTGGACTCCTCCTTCACAACGAGACAAATTCTTGGATATTTACATTAAGGCTATACAACGCGACATTCTCGCTGCATACAGGAATCGAATTCCGCCCCAAAAAAACCTTTCACATAATGAGGCAATAGAGAGTTTTAGTGCAGCTTAAGTTGCGCCCCGCTAAACGCTAAAATTTAGTGGGGTCAGACTGCGCATGCGTACGCACGCTATTCCAGCTTTGCGTTTAGCGATCGCTCGCTATTTTCCGAATTTAGCGGAGACGCAAAACGCTCGCTAAGTTTGTTTAGCGCGAAGAACATGGCGGCTCCCTACAACTGGCCAGAGTTCTTACAACTGACGGCTGCCCGTTTCGCATCTCTTGTGTAGTTTTGCTGCGTTGTGGGACTAGCTGATTCACAATAAATTGTGTTGCTGGTTTTCGCTTCGAGAAGACAACGATCTTTTCGCTGTGGATTCTAGTTTGACCACATTACACATGCACTACGAAAGCGAAACTCTGCCTCGTCAGACTACAGCAACACTTGTGCAATTATTATTGCACGATGTTCTTATTATTAATTGTTTTTGCGCTTGCGTTGCTTTTTAAGTTACTAACAACGACCGACGGTTTTGACGCTTTCACTATTCGCATTTAGATGGCGCAGCGAAGGTTTGCGTGCCTTGAGCTGTGCGGCGCGTCGTCGTCTCGCGCAATACTAAAGAGCTATGGAACGCTATCGAATAGCACTCCACAAAAATTTAGCGAGCGTGACTCGCAAACGCTAACGCAAAAATTTTCCGCAATACTAAATCTACCTAATAGCGCTACGGGGTTTAAGCCAACGCTCGGACATAATAATCAAGCCAGGAGACAAAGGCGGCGCCTTTGCTATAATGACCAAGCGTGACTACATCGCAGAGGCTGAAAGGCAACTAAGCGACACTTCATTCTATAAACCTGTTCCATGTTGGTAAACAGTGGTAGGCACCGGCGATATAACCAGGGCTTGTATCGACGTCGCGGCGCGGAGGCCCCGCCCACTGCTTGCCGGGGCCCTGCACGGTCGCGCCACCACCGCCGGCGAAGCGCGTGCGAAAGCTGCCTCCGAGCACGGGGCGTCCGAGCGCCGACGGCGTGTTTAGAACAGTTTGCGAGGGGCAGCCGCGTGAGATGGAGTTGCGTTAGCTCTGTAGGAAGCATTCAATGAATCTAGGAAAAAATGCGCGGACGCCCAGCAATGACAAGATGTGAGAAACTGATTGCAAGGACAAGCACCTTGCCAAATGATGCGAATGATCGCGAGCTATCATGTCGGCATCGCTTCATGCGTATGCTTTAACTCGGTGACTAGCGCAAGGATGAACCACTTGCAACAGCGAGACTTGTGTAAATGCGACTTGAAAATGCCTCGACTAAAAATACTGTTTCGGACTAAAGCCTCTAATCCCTACACGAAATTATTGCGCAGAAACAAATGTAACGGAATAGGTACTCAAGCATGCGATATTGGTGACGCTATCACTTATGTAAATACGGCTGTGATAATGCGCACACACACAAAAAAGCAATGACGTGCCAAGGCCAAGGCTCTCAAATAACCGCCAGCCAGGCGCATAACCGCGGCTTGCGGCTACGCCCATATGCTCAGTGCCGATTGTGAAGGCGTGAAGTCCTGTAACGACGCGGCAAATTTCGAGCGTGTAGTTCACTCGAGCAGTCTGACAATCGAAAAAAAAATGTAAAGCGCATCACAACCGCTACACAATTGCCAAAGACACTTCTTGTGTGTATGCTATCGCAGCCGCAAGCGATTTGCAAAAGCATCGCTGTAATCGGCCCTTCGCTCAGGGCTACGTGAATTAAGCTCTTATATATTTGTTTCACTTGAGTGAATGAAATTCGTATGACGTATCTATAACTTTCCCACTTCAGTAATACACGGCGACCGCGATTACTTCTGCACATAGAGCTAAGGTAATGTAGTGCGCGCTTTGCGGTATGCGTCATCGCTCTGTGTCCGCACTTTGTTTATGCCAAGAAACTTGGTGTCGAGCATTACACTTGACAAACTTGTGACAATGCTATTTCTCTCAAATTAAACAAGCCGCACTAACGCTAAATAATTACACATATGCCTAGTCGTGACGAGAATGTTTGGCGCATAACCGATGAGCCGGCATTACAGGTTCGTCCCTTTCCTTAAGGCAGACATAAGCAGGAAACCGATAAAAACCTATCGCACATATCTTGTGCGTTGCTGAGCAACCAACCCACGCCGCAGGCCATCGGTGAACACTTTTTCTTCATTGCACGGCGGTGAGAAGCGGCCGCACAACAGAGGCAACAGAGGCAGCGCACGGAACAGCCATCTGAAATTTTCCTGCTTGATTTCCCAGGCCTTTCAAGAACAAATCATCTCAGAAGAAGACAGGCGTATCGTGACCGTAACGCAAGTGGGTGCAGCCGCACCTTCCGGTTATCAGCTGTTCCTGCTGGACTTTGCTGGATCACGTGGACCTTGTCGTCATCACCGAGCTTGGGATAAAAGAGGGCTGGCATCAGCAACACGCCATTTGGCAACAGAGGCAGCGCACGGAACAGCCATCTGAAATTTTCCTGCTTGATTTCCCAGGTTGGAGACTTTACCTTATTGCGAAACGTTTTTTTTTTATTAGCCTCTGTTGCCAAACAACTGTATATTTTCTTTTCCGTTGAAACTGTGACTAACATTGGCTATGTCATCTGAAGTGTCTAACTTGGCGCGTGAGTTGCGCAAAGAAATAAGGGAGCTCAAAAGTAGTCTTGAGTTCATAAATAAGCAATACGAAACACTGAAACAGGACAGTGCTGATGTGAGAACGGAAAACGTGGCGCTCAAGGCATCGCAACACATGCTTACGCAGCAAGTAGAGACACTGAAGAAGCAGTTGCATGAAACATCTCTCAAGGTCACCTCGCAAGACCAATATTCCAGAAACAAAAACATCGAAATCAAGGGAATACCGCACGAGAGAACTGAAAAGCTAGTCGACGTACTGGGCAAAGTTGGCGATGCACTAGGGGAACCGATTAAGGAGCAAGACATTGAGGTCTGTCATCGCGTCGCCACACGAAAAGCGGCAACAGAACAGAGCATCGTTGTAGTTTTCAACCAACGTGCAAAGCGCGAGCAAGTGCTTGAAAAAGCACGCAAGGCGAGGATAAATTCCAATGATCTGGGCTTTGACAAGAGTCAAGCAATATACATCAATGAGCATCTCTGCCCGCAGCTAAAGAGGCTTCTAGGTTTAGCCATTGCTAAGAAGAGGGAACTGAACTGGCGCTTCGTCTGGGTGAAGGGCGGTAAAATCTTTGCACGAAAAACGGAAACGTCGAACGCAGTTCGTATCAGCTGTGAGGCAGATATTGAAAAAATGCGGGACTAGGGGCGTGTGTGTTTGATCGGAGCTTTAGTTTTCTTTCAATCATAAGAATGATTTCGCCAAGTGATGTCTTGAGGCCACATTCATGCGATTATCTTTCCTTTTTCCACTGTAACGCACAGTCTGCTAGGCACAAACATGACGAGTTGTTTGCGCTACTCGGCGAATTCCCGTTTCAATTTGATAACGTGATGATAACTGAAACGTGGTATAGAACAGACGAGGAAGTATTTCGTATGCCTGGTTTCCAAACGTTCTTTTTGAACCGATCTGATAGGAGTGGCGGGGGTATATTACAGCTCGTATCTGAGCGTATAGCATGCAACATGCTTCCAGACTACTCTTCAATGACAGCAGATTATGAAGTGTTAAGTTTAGAATCCCACAAGTGTGTTTTCACTGTTGTATATCGCCCACCTAGTGGCGACGTTGCAAGTTTTTTAGCATATCTGGAAACATTGCTTTCGTTCGTCTGCACAAATAACTTGAAACTTGTTATCGGCGGTGATTTTAATATTGACCTTTTAATAAATACACCGAAGTCAAGCAAGCTGCAGATGCTTCTCGACTCATTCGGCTGTAGAAACGTGATTTCATCGCCTACACGAATTAGTGCTAACTCCGAAAGCTTGCTTGACCTGTTTGTCACAAATGGCTCTGGTGTTATACAATCCGGTGTAATTGCAGGAAAAATAGGAGATCACTCCCCCGTATACTTATTATGTAAAGTGAATCATACAACCTGGAAATCTCGTCATTCTGAGGCATTTCTTATTCAAGCTATTAATCAAAAAGCTCTCGATAAATTTCGCACCGAAATTGGAAAAATAAATTTCAGCTCAGTACTTCATTGCACAGACGCAGACGAAGCTTACAATACGTTCATGCATGCATTTGTAAGTGTTTATGAAAACTGTTTTCCATATAAAAAAATAAAAAGATCGAAAAAAATTCGGAAACCGTGGCTAACGGAGGAATGCCTCAGAATGATCCGTGAAAAGAACTTATTGTACGCGAAGTTTGTAAAGACTCGGGAACCCGCGGACTTCTCGTCTTTCAAAAAATACCGAAACTTTTTAAATAAGTTTTTGAGAAATGCTAGAAATAGACATTTTGAGAAGGTCTTTATTAGAGCCGGAACCAGGAGTGATGTCCTATGGCGCGAATTAAATAAGATTCTTCTGCCCGATTGTCACAGGCAACAGGAGCTGGAGCTGACAATTGGTAATAACGTCGTAGGTGGTGAAGAATTAGCTAACACATTTAACAAGCACTTTACGTCTCTAAATTCTAGTACGCATGACATAAACGCTACTTCTTTTCTGGGTAACCCTAACAGACACACTGCGTTTTTTGAACCTGTAACACCAAATGAAGTATACAAGACTTTTATGTCGTTAAAGAATAGTACATCGCGCGATATAAATGGACTTCAAATTCGACCGATTAAATATGTGCTTGACCTTGTGGTAGACGTGCTTACTCACATTTTTAACATTTGTTTATCTAATGGCGTTTTTCCCGAGAAAATGCAGCATACGAAAGTGATCGTTTTATTTAAGTCCGGCAACACAAATGAATTAACAAATTATAGGCCAGTTTCTGTACTTCCCATAATTTCTAAAGGTCTCGAAAAGGTCATATGTAAAAGAATAACGTCATTTTGTGATGAACATAATATCTTATCAGATACGCAGTATGGATTCCGCAGTGGAATGTCAACGGAGCTTGCTCTGTTATCGCAAAAAGAATTAATCCTAAACAACTTTGAGAACAAAATATTAACTCTAGGCATTTTCGTTGACTTTTCGAAAGCTTTCGATTCTATTAACTATCAAACCCTATTCTCAAAGTTGGAACATTACGGCTTTCGCGGCATTACACTCAAACTTCTAAAATCATATCTTCAACACAGAAAACAGTGCGTTGCTATTGGATCAAAACTTTCATCAGCAAGATCCTTAACACAAAGTGTTCCCCAAGGTAGCGTACTTGGACCTGTTTTATTCAATCTCTACATTAATGACATACAAAATATAACGAAACTTGCTCAGTTTGTAGTCTACGCGGATGACACCAGTCTTTTTTTTTCAATCTCCTGACATCGTACATCTCGTAAACGTAGCAAACACATCCTTAAGCTTACTACAAAAGTGGAGTGACTTAAATTCATTGCCAATTAATACCAAAAAACTAAAGCTGTATTGTTCACACCACCGCAAAAACATGTAAACTGCAGCAGTGCTCTTTACCTAGGTGCAGACAAGATAGAATTAGTTGACAACGTAAAAACATTAGGCGTTATCTTTAATAATCATTTAAACTGGGACGCACATGTTGAACGTATTGCGTCTAAACTAGCCAGAGCATGTGGTGTTATCTGCCGATTACGATACATGCTTCCTACCAAAATAAAACTTATGTTATATAACAGTCTGTTCCTATCGCATGTCAGTTACTGTAATCTAGTGTGGGGCACGACATCAAAAACAAACATTCATAGCTTACAAACTTTACAAAAGAAAACTATTCGGCATATTGTCACTGCTCCTTTTGATGCGCATACCAACGAAATATTCCGCGCTCTCAATGTACTGCCCATTGAACACTTTTACGAATATAACCTTGTTTTGAAAATCAAAAAGTATTTCCGATGCAACAATGCGATATTTTTAAACTTGTGTAACCTAGTTGTATCACAGGAACCACTATATGAATTCAGAAAACGAAATAACTGGGTTTTGCCATTTTCACGAACAAATTACGGCTCATGTCGATTGCAGTACAAAGTGCCTTGGGTATTAAATGTGTTGTATTCCTCAAAAACCGAGTTGAGCACTCACAAAAAAGACGTTAAAATCAAACCTATTAAATAAGGGTACAATTATATGAATAATATTTTCCGATTTCACATTCATGTTTTCTATCCTTCTTTTGTTTTAGTTTTTTTTTCTTTTCGTACTCCTTACTTTATCTGTGTATTTATGTATCTATATTTTTGCCTGTCTTGTTCGGCCCAACAGTGTCAGTTTCGATATTAAACCCTTAAGTATTTTTATGCATGTGCGCGTTAATCACTCCTGCATCGACTAAGTTTATATGTGTGCACATTACTGTATACATTTTTTTTGTATGTATGTATGAAAACTGTTGTGTGTGAGTAGATGTAGATATTTTGTGTGTATAAATGGGAAAGTGGTCAGATGTTGTGTATACATGGATATGTGGACTTAGAAGCGTGTGAATATGTATTTTTTCCCCTCTATTTGTACATATGCTGTATGTTTTGTTGCCAAACCACGGGGGCAGGAACCTCGTCAAGCTGCTGTTTTGCAGCTTTTTGTTCCTTGCCCTTGCGTTTTCTTTTTTTCCTGTAAAAAGAGAAATGCTAAATAAACTTGAAACTTGAAAACTTGAAAAAAAACACAGCGGCTACTACGGTAGGCGCGCCGGCGGACGCCTACCATGCGAAACCAAAACTCCCGACGACAGCGCCACCGCATCTTCGTGACGCAGGCCGGTGGAATAGGTCTATAAGCGAACTGATCATGATCAGACAACATGCTTCGAAAACAAAGTACGACAGATATTGATCACTCTCGTCAAAGACAATAAGATTACCGATAAAATTGCAGCGTCACTCCAAGCTTTAAGTCCACGGCCGGGAAGATTTTACATGTTACCCAAAATACACAAACCAGGCAACCCAGGGAGACCCATAGTTTCCGGTATTGGCACAGTAACGGAACCAATATCCAGTTTCATCGATAACCTAATCAAAGACATTTCACCAACATGTTTGAAAAAGGCTGGCCTCCACCCGAAACGTCAGAATAAATCCCGTTTGTCACTGTGTCTTTCTGCATGGTCTTTCTGATAGTATATTTATCCCGATAGCCAGGAAGAACCTTTATATATATATATATATATATATATATATATATATATATATATATATATATATATATATATATATATATATATATATATATATATATATATATATATATATATATATATATATATATATACTTGTGATAGCCAGGAAACTTCACTTGTGACACGGCTAATGTCGTTTACCTGCTTGAGTGCACTAAATGTAATCAACAATATATTGGTCAGACAGAAACACCTTTCCGAATACGATTTAATAATCACAAGTCACACGCCAAAAATTCCTTGAATCTTCCCCTGTCTAAGCACGTGCACCTTCCCGGCCATTCATTTAGCGACCTGAAGGCAATGATACTGGAATCGGGCTTTCGGACGCACCACGACCGCGAGGTTCGTGAGTCCTACCTCATTTATAAGTTCAAAGCCGCTACCTCGGGCATTAATGAAAACACGGGTAAACTCACATGCTTCCCGAGTGTCTAGGGCATTGTCATTATGAGGAAGCCCTTTCAAACAACTACAATGCGTTCTTTCACACTTATGTTTTTTTTTATATCTGTCATTTTATTTCCATTTTTCTTCCTTCATGGTTAACATATTTTTTCATTACAAGATATTTCTGCCGTTTGTCAATAAATCAGTTTATTGGAGGGTTTTTGTTGTTTTTTTATTTTATTCTCTTATATTATTTTTTTAATTTTTTTATTCCTTTTTCTGTCATTTCTGCTGTGGTGATTGCCATTTTTACAATGTAGAGTGGCTTTATAGTTCCGTTACATACAGGTAGTAGAATCCCTCGGGGTCGCAAGTGTGCCGCCTTGCTGTTAATTGAGAGGCTAGGGGTCGCCTCGTGACTCGCCGCAGCCGACCACGTGTTCTGTCCAGGAAGACGTCATAGCCATTCCGTGTACAGAATACGCCTTTGTAGCCGCACTCTCTCCCCTTCCTGTACCCTTAAAAGGAGGGTGCTCTGCAACAGCTTTTTACTCTGATGAAGGCCGGTCCACCGGCCGCAACGTCAGTAAACTTATATTCTTTTTGTTAATCGTTTGAATCTCTTCTTTTGAAAATATTTATTCGGGCTCACGGATATCTTCTTTCTAAACTATATATATATATATATGGGTGGCCGGTGAATGGTTTTCCAGCGCGAGCAGTCGGTATTTTTCAATCAAGAAACTCGCTAGAAGGCGCTGCCTACGCCAACGTTGTCTCTCGCGGGTGAGGTTGATTGTGGTTCGGAAAGGACGCTAATTCCTGCAGCCCATGTAGGGAGCACGGCTAAGCGTCCGTGGGGGTGGGGGAAGGGAGTGAAAGAGAGAGAGAAAGGCCGTAGTGGAGGGTTCCGGAAATTTAGACCACATGGGGTTCTTTAACGTGCACTGACAACGCACAGTACACGGGCCTCTGGCATTTTCGCCTCCATCGAAAATGCGACCGCCGCGGCCGTGATCGAACCCCGGTGGCAGCAGAGTACCGTAACCACTACACCACCGCGGCGGACTATCAGCTCGCGGGTGAGGGTGCGTTCTCCTTCTGTGCGAGCTGGTAAAGCATTCATCGAGGAAAGAGCGTTTCCATAGTCAACGCGCGCCTTTCGCTTTCTCTCTCTCTCTCTCTCACAAGGCAGCAGATGGAAGAGTGAGAGAGCTCGCGCGCCGAGGGCGAGCGCGAGCCTCCCGGCGTTGCGTGGCGTTGCATGGTATTTCTTCATCTTTTTCATTTTTTACATTGCGCTTGAACACAAGCGCAATGTAAAAAATAAAAAATAATAAAAATAGATGAAGCCGGGGAACTTGTAAAGCATTGCAATAGGTGTACCGATTGCAGACCGCTCTTTGATAAATGTGCCCTAATAGGTAAAAGCAAAGACAAGCGCACGAGGGAGATTATAGAAGCTGTGAAGATTGCTAGATTAGGTAGTTACTGTGTCAGCACCCCTTCTATACTTCTGTCAGAAAAAGAGATTGCATACCTGCGTCTGCGCTGAATCTGCACGGTAGTGACGTCACGGATTTTGTATATATGGAGTGTGAATGTTTCACAGTAAAGTTGTTGGAAGTTAGCGCTGTCTGTCTCGTCTCGGTCCCTGTCGTTTTGCGCTTCAAGTGTCTGATATGAACCAACAAGCCCAACTTCATACGCTTCTAAAGATAGAATGCCTTAGAGTTGTCTATCGCGTGGACCGGCAAGTGTAACCGTTTGACAGGTGGCGCTACCGTTCCTGAGCATTCGCAGATAAGTTGTGTGTCTTCTTTCTTTTTCGCCTCTGTGCTCTGCTTCAGTTGTTAACCGGCGTTCGTGTTTTCACTTCTTTCTTGTGTCCGTGTCTTGCACGCCTCTTCTGACTCCGAGCGATGTCCGCGACTAATTTTTTTCTGCGGCTTTGTGTAATGAAGCGCGCAATTTCTATGCTATGCCGGTGCGACTAGCACTCTTTGAGGCTTGTCTCTGCGTTCTCTTTTCAATGTGGCACTGACGCCCGCATCTTATTATGCTCGCGATATTGTTCATTCAGGTCCAAATGAATCCGGACGGGCGTTATCGCAGCTCAGAACGGAGTCGCCGACGCGGCCTGCCGTCGCAGTGGAGGCATGTGTGGAGACCAGGCACAAGAATTCACAGAAAAACGACGCATACTTCGTGTACGTACAGCTGTGGTGTGTGCTGAACGGCTTGCGCTTCTATCACGCTCAGACACCTGCCGCGTTGTTGTAGCTTTAACTTCGTGTTATTATTTTATTTATTTTTGTTTTATTTATTTAACGAATACTGCAGGCCCTGAAACGGGCCCAGGCAGGGGGCAAATGTACAAAGAAATACAATTAGTCAACGCGAACAAACATTATGAAGTGTAGAGAATACATAGAGCAAGAAATAGCTGTAATAAATATAAAACAAAAGCAAACATAAAAGGAGGAAGGAACAAACCATATAAATATAATGAAGCAGCAATGCGAAAAGTAAACAGCAAAAATGGCAACACACTGAAATAAATGTAAAGTTCAGGCATACTTGAAGTTATGGCCATGTTGACAACATCGTGTCCTACGATTAGTTACACACAAACACATGAAAAAATGAAGAAATAAAACAATTTTATGGAGTCACTGCAGTAGCTTATCAGACTATGGATCAGAGAACATGATAATCAATGAAGGTATAAAAAATAAATTAATCACAGTAAGGTCAAACAGTTACACGCTCTAAGAAATCAACGTTAGATAAATCTGAAAGAGGTAGGTTGTTCCAATCTGTTATGGTGCGTGGAAAGAAGGAATATTTGAAAAGATTAGTTCTTGTCCGATAAGGTGTTAAAGAGCCCGCGTGTCGATGACGTGTTCTAAGAGCTGTAAGGGGTTTTAAATAATGACTTGGGTCTATAGCTAAAAGATTATTTTTGAGCGAAAACAGAAATTTTAGTCTATGTATTTTCCTGCGTAACTGAAGCGTTTGAATGTTATGCTGTGTCATTAGACTAGAGGGAGAGTCACTGTTACGATATTTAGAGTAGATAAATCTAACAGCTTTTCGTTGAATCATTTCGAGAGTATCAATGCTAGTCTTTGTGTATGGATCCCAGACAATGCTGGCATATTCGAGTTTAGGCCGAATTAGAGATGAATAAGCCGTTAATCTAGTGCTAGAAGGTGTATGTTTTAGTTTGTGTCTGAGAAAGCAAAGTTTCTTGAATGAGGAGTTGCATATGTTGGAAATATGTGTATTCCAGCTGAGGTTATTGGTTATTGTGATTTCCAGGTACTTATATTCGCTGACTTCTGTAAGTAGTTCGGAACCGAGTTTGTAGATGAACGACAGTTTCTTAGATTTCTTTTTAGTTATTGACATATAGACTGTTTTAGTGGCATTTAATTCCAAGCTCCATCGACTACACCATGAAACAATACCCTGAAGACCAGAGTTTAGCAAAACTTGATCCTCAGGGCAGTTAATTTCATTATATAGTACACAATCATCTGCAAATAATTTAATTCGTACAGGGGCATTAATTTCATTAGTGATATCATTAATGAATATTAAGAATAATAAGGGGCCAAGTACACTGCCCTGGGGCACTCCTGAAGAAACTGGTAGCTCGCTGGATGAGTGATTACTAATTGAAACGTATTGTCGGCGGTTAGTCAGATAGGCAGCCACCCAATTCACTATGTAAGCTGGAAGGTTAATTGATTCTAGTTTAGTAATAAGCTTCCTATGAGATACAAGATCGAACGCCTTCTTAAAATCTAGAAATATTACATCGACCTGACCGGACGCATCAAGAACAACAGCGAAGTCGTGAACAATTGTTGTTAATTGTGTAGTAGTGGAGAACCCTTTGCGAAAACCGTGTTGGCAGGAAGAAAGTATGTTGTTATCCCCTTATAAACTTTACAATTTCATTAGCTATCATATGTTCCAGTAGTTTGCAACATGATGAGGTTAGTGATATGGGGCGATAATTTGTTACTAGCGCGGCGTCACCTTTTTTCAGTACAGGCACAACACGTGCCGAGAGCCAATCCTTGGGCAGCGTAGCTGAAGACCAAGACGCTTGAAATATGCGAGCTATAAAAGGCGCTAATGCTTCTGGATACCTTCTCAGAAAAACGTTAGGTATACCATCTGGTCCAGGGGAGGATTTAGTTTTAAGGTTGAGTAGCATTGAAACGACACCAGGTATTGACACAATATCAGGTGGAGAGTTGCACGGAGTGCTGGTATGAAGCCTCGTAGTATCGGAGTTAGAAAAAACACTGTGGAAGTATTCATGAAAATACTGCGCAATATGTTGCTTTTCGTTAATTATAGTCCCCTCGCGTATAATGTGGCTAATTTCCTTGTTCTTTTTTCTTAGAAACGCCCAAAATTTTTGTGGTGCGGAGCGAATAAATTCTGGTAGCGTGTGCTGGAAGTACCAACGTTTAGCATGCCCCACCTTTTGCTTTAAGTTATTTTGAATTTCTTGAATAGCTTCGCGTGAGGCACCCCGCCGCCTTGAGCGCTTAAGTCTTCTTTTAAGGCGCAAGATATCTCTTGAAATCCAGGGAGTAACTTCAGATGTTCGTTTAGTTTTACTCGGGATGAAATTGGTGAGGCAGTGATTAATAATTTCTTTGAAACGATGCCAAAGCTCAGAAATATCATGGTTTTGAAAACTATCAAGGCATATTTCGAGATAATCTAAAACGCTTTCATCATTTGCTCTATAGTCTTTAATGGTGACTGTGTTCTTCATATTAACGTTGCACGAGTTGAACGAACACGTGAGATATACACTAGTTGATGGTCCGAAATGCCAGGTTCAACGGAGACTGAAAATTTTTCGATGGATCGACTTATGAAAACAAGATCAAGAATCGTAGCCGACATGTCATGAATACGTGTCGGATGTTTAACAACCTGTTGCAAGTTATGATAAAGCATAATATTGCGTAAGTAGTTCATGTGCAAATTTGATTCGGTAAAGAAGGACGCGTTTTCCCAGTCAATGCCTGGAAGATTAAAATCACCTATAAGAAACACATTATCGCTTGTAAAGGATGCAATATGTTCACAAAGATCAGAAAGGTATTGCGCGGATGAGTTAGGGGCTCTGTACACGGCAAACAATAAAAATGATTTATCCCAACAGGAAAGTTCCAATGAAACGGTTTCCAAGTTACTGGCTTGTCGTACAAGAACAGCACTTATGTTTTCTTTAACCAAAACTGCGACCCCGCCACCCCTCGTAGACCTGTCGCGACGATAGGCCTGATAAGACGGAGGGAAAACAACTGTATCATCAATATCGCCATGCAGCCACGTTTCTGTCAACACAGCTACATGAGGATTGTAACTCAAGATAATCGATTCGAGACTCTCAGATTTGTTAACAATGCTGCGAGCATTAATGTTTAGAACACGCAATTCTTTAGCTAGCAGTGGAGTGCGTCAGTCATTATTCGAAGTACCATGGTCGCCATGGATTTGCATTCTCGAGTTTTTCTGATCATCCCAAATGAAGAGCTTATTACCCACTCGCAGTTTGTCATGAATTAAGCTAACTTTCTTTCCCTGCTCCTGCTCAGCCCTCGCACTGTCCCATAGGAGCCTTCGTTTCGTTAGTATGCTTTTTGAGTAGTCATTCTGGACTGATATACTGGAGCCTTTCAATTTGTAAGCATTTTTCAAAACAAGTTGCTTTTCATTAAAATCCTGGAAATATATAATGACTGGTCTTTGTTTGCCCGGCTTCCCAAGGCGATGAATCCTACCAACGGATTTACATTGAACGCCAAGTTTTGTAGCGAAGGTTTCTTGGAGAACTTTATTTTTTAGAATTGACTCAGTTTCCTTGGGATCTTCAGGATTACCGAAGACCACCATATTTGAACGTCTACTCCTATCCTCTAGGTCGGACAATTTTGCCTCCAGGGATTTTACTGTTCTCTCAAGCTAGTCGACACGCGAAACCTTTTTTTCTAGCTCAGAAAACCTGGTTCCAAGATCAGCAACGATCTTTTCCATTTTAGTCTGCTGTTTCCTAAGCGCTGTTACATCTTCTGCCAGTTTATTTTGACCTGATAATAGTTCCTTAAGCATATATTCAATGGAGGAGTTACTGCCGCTGGAGGGACCGGGGTTTGCCTCAACGTCTCCACTCAGCATGAGCAAGCACACACAACACCAGTTTTTGAGAATAGCGATACACTGTTGGGGGCACGGCAAGACCACAAGACCACGATAATCGCTCTTAATTGTACAATAGTAATGACTGACCTGCATGAAGCAGAGGAAAGGCTTATAAATCCACATGCTTGTCGATGGTCCGCCGTGCCCACAAAAAAAAAAATGAAGGCTTGCGGTCGATGCCTTTTGAGGCAGTGCGCCGACGTCATGTGACGAACAAGTGGCGCCTCCGAAATAGTGTCTTGCGGTGGCGAAGGGGCGCGCGCCTCAGGTATAATGCGCGCGCCTCAGGCATTTCAAGATATACGCGTATAATCAATGAATATCGCGGCCACCGTCTGCTGATAGTGGGTCTGGCGACCGTTGAAGTTAAGGATAAGGATAAAGTCGAGAACACCGTCGGTGAACCGCAAAATGGCCTTTTTTGTCGACTCGCCTCCCCTAGTTTCTGAAGTCGTGGATAACACCGCAGAACGATGCGGTCCAAGCACAATATTGGCTGAAAAGCTGCTCTCTCTCTCTCTGCAGCACCGCCGCAGAAGGAAGGCGCGCCCTTCTGTGGACGGTGAGGCAGACAAGGCGAACGCACACATTCGTCCTAGGCTGATGTCTCGTCACTAGGACAGTTCTACTTTTCAAAACAAGAAATGCACGTGGAAAAAAAAAAGATGACGAAAACGAAACTATATCCAGCTGCCCATGCAGGGCACTCTGCTCAAGACAACGCGCTCGAGTTACTGCATGCTATGCTACCTACAGGAGCCCATGCAACGCGCAAAGAACAGCGTCAACGGCCCCACTTACACAAGACAAAAATGTGGCTGATCCCGCTGTCATAGGAATCGCTATAACAAGCAAGTGAAATTTCTCTTCACAGAAGCGATTGAACGTTTATTGTACACAGAGATGAACTTTCACTTTGCTATCGGTGTTTCGCTGGCATGGAACCATTGGACGGACCCACGTTTACGCTTGGTGGCACATGTCCTCCATCTCGGTTGTAGTATTTCAGCAAGCAAGCAGATGAAGAAATGAAGTGTAGTCGGGCCAGCGTCCAACGGCGAAGCGGCCGGAGGCCGAGTTAGCAAGCCGTAACGGCGGGCCGCCGGCGCCACGCGCTAGAGCGAGGAAGAGACGAGCCTGACCCTGTTCAAACCCTAATGAAAAGTTAATTTTTGTTCAAACTGGGAGTGAGTTCAGAGGATGCTCACTTCCGGAATGGCCGTAGAGTGGCACCAGTGGTCAGTGTTACAGTGAAACTATACCAGATCGAAAACTAAGACCCAACATATTCCTCCCCTTAAAGAAAGAATCACAGCCTGTGCAGAGTTGGCACTGTACACATACGAAAAACAAGAGGAAGTGAACACAAGAAAACTGCTCGCAACATCAACACTCAATACAACCAGCAAAAGCACGACACAACTCAAGACAATGTAGAATAAAACATTTGTTAGTCATGTAAAGCAAGCTTCACTGAGTGCCGGTCCGTAGGAACAGACCCTGAACGGACAATGGATGACGTGTGCGTGGGGCACGGTTAAGCAGCTATAACATTTTCCCCTCTTGAATGTAAAGTGTTCGACCACAAGCTGCGCTAAATATAGACTTCACAAGTGCTTTTTTTTCTTTATTGCGTAAAAGCCGAATTCGTATGTGAGGGAACAAGCTTTCTAATGCATAAAGTGAAAAAGAAGTTTTTGGCTTAATTGCCAAATTTGTATGACAGGAAGATACTTACACCTTAAAGATAGAAATGGAGACGCAGCTTAGCAACTCATAGTGACAAACCTGTCTTTTTTTCGCTAAGACCGAAATGCTATCTGGGAACATAATCCTTGAAAAAAAACACTGGAGGTTGTTTCCACCTTGTAGACTTGCGGGGACCTAAATCCTGTGAAGGAGGAGGAGTAGAATAATAAGTATTCGAAGGTGACGGAGAAGAACGTTTAAGAAGTTTGTGCTGCTTCGAAACAATTTTTCGTTAGCGGGTGACCGACAGGAGTAGGAAGTGGTAGCAAACATGGGAAATTCTTTCTCTGTGTTCGTGTAGCGCTATACCCACTTTAAAATGAACCAATACCAACTAGCTCAAGTTTCCATTCTTATCATCAACGATCTTATCATCCCTGGATCGATTTCCTTCGTTCAAGAGTTCAACAGGCTGCGGAGAAGCATACTTCACTCGCTTATATGCGTTTCAACGCTTGCCATTCCGAAGCTGAAATGTCTTAGCAAATATTTTTAAAAACCTAACTGGTGAAGTTCACGTCTGTGCGTCTAGACACTTTCCTCTGTCTCACAGCAGGAATACTGATCCCGCGAGTCTGGCATATCTCTCTGGCACCTTGAAACACCTTTGTAAATGCACTCTCGTCCAGCCTCATTTCCTTGAGAGCTTCCTGGAGATTTTTCACTCCCTCGAACGCAGTAAGAATATTTATTTTAAATGCGAAGCATTTCTTAGCGAACTTCGGCGAGTTTGCGCGTATCTATCTGTCTATCTATCTATCTAGCCGCCTACGATTTTGTGCTCTCCTGGCCGTTTCGCTAATGGGATGTTTACGAAACTTGGTATGCCACATCATGACTACATGACGAACATAAATGACAGGTCATAACATGAAAATCATGATATGCATGCCATGAGCGGCATGATTTGCATGCCGCGGTTTTAGGGCTCTCCTGGCAGTTTCGCTAATGGAATGTATGCGAAAATTGGTATGGCACAACATGACTGCCTGACGAACATAAATGGCAGGTCATAACATAAAAATCATGATATGCACGTCATGAATGGCATGATTTACATGCCACGGTCTTAGTGCTCTCCTAGCCGTTTCGCTAATGGGATGTATGCGAAAATTGGTATGGCACAACATGACTGCCAGATGAACATAAATGGCAGGTCATAACATGAAAATCATGATATGCGTGTCATGAGCGGCATGGTTTACATGTCACAGTCTTGGTGCTCTCCTGGTCGTCTCGTTAATGGGATGTAAACAAAAATTGGTATGCCACAATATGACTGCATGGCGAACATAAATGACAGGTCATAACATTAAGATCATGACATGCATGTCATGAATGACATGATTTACATGCCACGCGTTTCGTTATTGGGACGTATACACAAATTGGCATGCCACAACATGAGTGCATCACAAACATAAATGACAGGTCATAACGCGAAAATCATGACATGCATGTCATGAGTGACATGATTTACATGCGACGGTCTTGGTGCTCTCCTGGCCGTTTCGTTAATGGGATGTATACGAAAATTGGTATGCCACGACATGACTGCATGGCGAACATGACTGACAGGTCACAGCATGAAAATCATGATATGCATGTCATGGGCGACATGATTTACATGCCACACGTTTCGTTAACGGGATGTATACGAAAATTGGCATGCCACAAGATGACTGCATCATGAACGTAAATGACAGGTCATAACATGAAAATCATGACACGCATGTCATGAGCGACATGATTTACATGCCACGGTCTTGGTTCTCTCTTGGCCGTCTTGTTAGCGGGTTATGTAGGAAGATTGGTATGCCACGACATGACTGCATGGCGAACATGACTGACAGGTCACAACATGAAAATCATGATATGCATGTCATGGGCGACATGATTTACATGCCACACGTTTCGTTAACGGGATGTATACGAAAATTGGCATGCCACAAGATGACTGCATCATGAACGTAAATGACAGGTCATAACATGAAAATCATGACACGCATGTCATGAGCGACATGATTTACATGCCACGGTCTTGGTTCTCTCTTGGCCGTTTTGTTAGCGGGTTGTGTAGGAAGATTGGTATGCAACAATATGACTGCATGACGAATATAAATGACAGGTCATAACATGGAAAGCATAACATGCATGTCATGGGCGGCATGATTTACATGCCAGGCGTTTTGTTAATGGGATGTATACCAAAATTGCTATGGCACAACACGTCAGCATGACGAACGCAAATGACAGGTCATAACATTAGAATCATGACACGCGTGTGATGACCGGCATGATTTACATGCCATGGTCCTGGCGCTATACTGCCGTTTCGATAATGGGATGTATGGGCTCCGTCTACTGACCAGAGCGCGCTACGTAGGTCTCTTCGGACGGCTCAGTCGCGCACGGTGGAAACCGAGGCGACAGCGACGCGCGCGTTTCTTCGTTGCTTTCCGGGCGTGCTGCGAACCACACGAACGTTGGCGGCGTCGCCCTTTGGAACAGTTTGCCGCAGGTTTGGAGCTCGCGTCTCAAACGAAATAACACGAAAGAAGGTGGGACAGGCTGTCGCTGCTGATATAGAGTTGGAGACGCGCATCGCGTTCGCGTATTTTCCTGTCACAGTCTGCCCAATTTTGCTTCTTCTCTGCGCCAGGCAGCGCATTCTGGCGCTGATGTGGCACATGAAAAACTCGACTACACGGAGCCTATACGAAGATTGGTTTGGCACAACATGAGTGATGACGATCATAAATGAGAGGTCATAACATGAAAATCGTGACATGCATGTCATTAGCGGCAAGATCTATATGCCACTCGTTTCCTTAAAGGGATGTATACCAAAATTGCTATGGCACAACACGAGTGCATGACGAACGTAAATGACAAGTCATAACGTTAGAATGATGCCATGCGTGTATGAGCGGCATGGTTTACATGCCACAGTCATGGTGCTCTTGTGGCCGTTTCGTTAACTTCATATGTACGAAACTCGGTATAGCGAGACAACAACGCAAATCCGTTTTACGTTCCTTATGCGTGCTTCGCATTTCCTTGACTCCCACTGCACGTGGGATCTGCCAATTTTTTGGGCCCTGGGGCATGCGGCTAACCTTTAGGACCATCTGCAGCACGGGATGGGCCATTTCCATACAGAATTGAAACTCGAAGCTTTCCAGTTGCGCGACAAGTCATTTTGCTTTTCCTCGCGTTTCCGAACGCTGCGTGTTTTGCATGATTTCCTTTGCGGCGTCTACCAATGCGCGGTAGTTATCCCTCACTGTTTTCACGGCTTCTTCCCGGCAAGCTCATCTTGTTGTGGACAAAGATTTTGGCATCGTCATACGTGTGCCTAACGCCGAAGATATATGCTCAAAAATTGCACGACGCACTAGGCAAGATTCTATGGAGTTGTATGCTAGCTGCAAGTGCCGAAGAAATCAAAAAGAATTTTGTTCTCGGCCCTTGACAAACAGGCATCAAGGAGAGCCAGATTCACAGAGTGAGCGTGAGAATGAATGTATGATATTCTGTTATTTTTCTCATCGCATCTAGCTTGCACCCCTGAAATGTGGCCCCTGCAATGTGCCCCCTGCATTGAGGGCACCCCTGCAATGTGAGGGCACCCTGAAATGTGCCCTCACATGTGCCCTCACGCGGCATCGAATCAGAGTTCACTGATATCCACGTGATTTTGAGAACACCTACAACTCGCTCCAGTGCCGAGGATATTGAGCTGCTGTCAACACAAAGAAGTCGCTCTAGTGCAGTGAACACTTCTACGGGCCGGTTATTCTCCTTGCTGAAGTACCTTAATACAAGAGACCACTGCTCGTGGTGTTCACAGTAACTAGTCTTATCGTATATGAGAGACACAGTTTTGCCTTCGAGGCTGTGAATAATTGATTGCTTCATCGCAGCATGCAGTGCCTCAATGAGATCGTTCAGCGTTGTATTGCTGGTGTACAAAGCATTTTCCGGTCCAGAATCAAGGTGAGCTTGCGGGACAGGATCATATTGCTTCAAGAGATAACGATGTTTATGAACAAACCTTTTTCTGTGCTTTCCTCGCTTTAGTTATGGCCTCTAAAGGGCCTGCCACTCTACGCGAGTAGGATTACAATGTCAACAAAACGCTGTAAGAGGTCTCGGTTTCTTTTTCGTTTTTCTTCTCTCAAAACGACACGCGTCTCGTGATTCTCATCTAGCAGATCACCCACAGATTCTCATTTTTTGTACGAGTTCCAGCACAGGATGCTATTTAAGTGAATGTGGGGCTTTTCATGAAGCCTGAACTTCTCTACGAATTTCTTCCATCTGTTGAAGCCCACGTACACGAGTGCTGGATCTGAATGACCCTTCCACACTGAACTCTGCTGCGGAAAAGTGCGACAGTAGAAACAAAACGCAGTGTCTTTATGCTATATTCCATCCAGTTAAACTGCGCAAAAAATCGCGTTCCGTTCGCCGTTTGTTCCTGCGAGTAGCCATTCAAATGCGGCTGAATAGGGCCACGCATAAGCCTGGTGCGCCTGTCACTGTGAAGGTCGTTGCACGGCAACGGTCGCGAAGGGTCATCATCACTTGGTGGGCAGCTGAACGTATTCGATGTAGAGCGTTGTTCTTCATCGCAACTGAGTTCGATCTGGCAGTTGTCTCCTTGGCAAGAATGTGATACTTGAAGTGGGATGTCCTCGAGGTGCTCATTTTCGGCCACCCGGTGGGTTCGTTCACTGGTACTGGCAGTCTCACATTCATGAGGGTCTGAAAGGAATTTTGGTTGTTAGCTCAGGCTACGAACACTGCCGGTTTGGTGCCTATTCTGTAAATTTAAACGCAAGCATGAAAATGAACAGCTTACCTGTAAAAAGGAGCCAAGCTCGTAGCCTGTCTTCTTCCACTTTCTCTTCAGCCAACTTTTTCGTCGGGAGTGCCGAAACTGAGCTCCAGAAGGCTTGCTGAGTGCCATGGCGTCGCTTTCTGTACAGGAAAATTTTTAAAGCTGGATTAGCTGCGGCAGCCGCGTACCCAGGATTTGTTTTGGGGGGAGGGGGAGAGGAGGGAGGTGATATGGTAATTTTTCTAGCCGAATCAGGAGGGGATGGCTTCGTTTACAAGTAAAGACGTGAATAAAGCCCATAAGGAGAAGTAAACCTGCAATTAGAAGTGAAACAAAGTGTAACCCGCTGGTACGCCTGTTGGGGAAACGAGTAAATACATTAAAGAAACTCCCGAAAAACTCACGAATCATGCTTCCAAGAACAAGTAAACATATAGAGAAAAGTAAATATTTCTATGAGCGTTTTATTCAGTCAGTTGATTCATTCAGGTCTGGAATAATTTTTGTCACTGATCCCGTTAAGAGTTGCATCGCCGGTCCGAATCCAAAGGCTGACGTATCTATCCCCCGAAACGCCCCACGAAAGCACGTACAATTTTGAGGGGTGGTCCTTTTCGAGCGCCAGCGAACGCTGGTTGTGGACCAAAGACCGAGTCAGAGCCGAGAGTTGATAATACAAACAAAATATATTGTCAGATGAGGCGATCCAAACAACACAAAACCATGCACGCTCGGCTGGTAACAATCACAACTCAATTCACATCGCAACTCACTCTATATCTCAGATAGTGCTTACAACCACGACAACCAACAGCAAATCACGCTAAAGATGCAATCACATAACCTACAACCTATTCGAGAACACTTAACGTCCTGAATGTTCACAAAGTGAGTCCATTCCGCAACTCTTGTAAAGTAACTCGAATGTTTCTCTTCCAGGAAACACTCACGCAAACTCCAGTGCTGATCGCCGGTCCCTTCGTCGTCGGTCCCGAATTCCCCTCTTCCAGGAGGCACTCTCAAAGTCGTCGCAGCTCCCACGACGTTGTCACTCAATTCTTCCAGATCGGCTGCACCAACCGTCACCAAACACGTCTTCTTCGACCGACCGAACGACTCACACTTCAACGTAGTTCGCCATCTCCGCAGCTGACTTCAACGCGGCTTACACCACATGGACTGGCTGACTGCTCCCCGCCGTTGCACACTTTTATACCCTCGCGTCCGGTCTCCAGAAGGATGTTGCGTCTTCTTTAGCGTGCAGCACAGTGGAAGCTAGCGAACGTTCTAGACTTCACTGGCCCCTTCCACCCGTGGCGGCATCACTCGGCGTCACGTGATGATTTTCTTTCGCGATCATTCGATAGTTCTCTAGAAGCCAGACGCGGCGGCCGTTTCCAGGGGCGAGGAGGGTTTTTCGCCGACGGCTGGCCATAGACGGGTTGGCACTAACGCTTGTTTTTTTCGTTGCGCGCACTAGAGGGAGAGGACATTAACGTTGTTGTTTTATGCCGTCGTCTGCAAGCGGCGGCGCGCGCCAAATTAAGCGCTCGTTAGTGAGAATTTTATAGAAAGATATAGATAGATAATAAACTTTATTGTGGTCCGGAAGTATCTTCCCCGTTGTCATAGGGGCAAGACAGCGGGCCGCTCCCACGTTGGGACGGGAAGGCCAAGCCTTATCGCCGCATCGTGGGCCTTCTGGACAGCCCGGAGTTGCTCAAGCCAATCGTGGCTCTTGACTAACGAATAAAATATTCCCGGCGTCAACCCGTCGTCAGTGTGGCACTGTAAAGAGGGGCACTCCCAGAGCATGTGCTTAAAATCACTAATCCCACCGCAGTAGGGACAAAGAGGGGAAACCTCTGTGTACCTACTGAAGGCGGAGAGTGTCAGATATGAATTTGTTTGGATTTGCCTAAGAGTCACGGACTGAGGTCTCGTTAGATTCCGATGGGGTGAGGGGAAAATCCTGCGACTCATCCGATAGTGGCTAGTGATCTCGTTGAATGTGCACAGAATGTCCCTGAAGCGGGGGGGGGGGGGGGTGGTCTGCCTCCGAAAAGGTCGGACCAAGCCCGGCGTCGGTCCCTCCCTGTACACCGACTTCCCAGTGCCCGGCGCGGCCGGCAAGACCTCGCGCGCGGGCATGGGCCAACTCATTAACGTTGGCTAGCCCCCCTACTTCGGCACCCTCGTGCGCCGGTAACCACGTAATGGTATGTCGAGTAAGCACCTTACCCTCAAGGGTCCGAGCAACCTCCTCACAGACAGCCCCAGTCGAGAAATCTCGAAGGGCTGATCTCGAGTCCGTGAAAATTTCTTTGTCCGAACTGAGGAGCGCTAGCGCAATGGCCATCTGCTCCGCCTTGCAAGCCGAGGACGTCCTGATTGACACGGCAGATAAAACTCTGCCCTCCATGTCTACGACGTTTGCAACAAAACGACTGGAGTCGCCTTCATACTGGGCAGCATCTACGAAACATGACTCTGCTTTGTGTGCATGCGCGTACCGCAGAAGCGCAGAGGCGCGAGCCGTCCTCCTGCCAGTGTTGAAAACTGGATGGACGTCCTCGGAATGGGGGAGACCTGAATGGCCTGCCGCACACTATCCGATAGCTGAACGTTACGATCCTGTAACGCCGTCGGATTGATCCCTACCTTAGCAAGGATACCCCTTCCCGCTGACGTAGACGAGAGCCTGGCAATATGTGTGGACTGCTGTGCTTCGATAACTTCCTCTAATGTGTTGTGGACGCCTAAGCTTGCTAGGTTCTCTGTACTTGTGCGCATTGGGAGTCCAAGGACTCTCTTAATACTCTTCCTGATGAGCGTATTCAGCTTGCTGATTTCGTGCTTCTGCCATCTGTGCATGGGAATGACGCAATTCACATGGCTCATGAGAAACGCGTGAAACAGCCGGAGGACATTATCTTCCTTAAGCCCTCCTTTTTTGTTCGAAACCCTTGCAATGAGCCTGATTACCCCTTCAGCATGCCCTATAAGCTTATCTATAGTACGCCCGTGCTGACCGTTAGCTTCTATAATCATGCCCAGCACTCGCAGAGAACTAACCCTGGGTATTTCGCACCCGGACGACGTTCGCACCCCGATGTCGATCTCCCCTACAGGCTTCCATCCTTGAGGCTTGGGTCCCCTTCTAGTGGGAAGATTTAGCAGCAACTCCGACTTGGAAGGCGAGAGTCGAAGACCCATCTTACTGATGTGTTTTTCTACGCAATGCACTGCCTCTTGCATTGCGTCTTCAACACAGCCGTCCGACCCGCCAGAGCACCAGAGGGCGATGTCGTCCGCATAGATAGCGGAGCCAATACACCCCCTCTGCTCAAGCTCGTCGGCTAAGCCCTGCATCGCTATGTTAAACAAGAACGGCGAGATAACCGACCCTTGTGGCGTACCCCTTTGCCCGAGATCGTACGCTTGTGATATCAAATCACCTAATTTGATTGTCGCCCTCCTACTTCCGAGAAAGGACTGCACGAAGTTGTAAAATCGCTCCCCCAAGTTGAGGCGGGAGATCGAGTCTAGAATATGCCTATGTGACACGTTGTCGAAGGCTTTTTCTAAATCGAGACCAAGAATGACCCTCCCGTCCCTGGTGTCATTATCTAATATGTCGTGCTTGATGAGTAGCATCACGTCCTGCGTGGAGAGGCGAGGCCTCAAGCCAAACAAGTTGTTGGGAAATAGACGCGCGTCCTCAATGTGCTTAGAGATCCGATCATTTATCACGTGCTCCCCCACCTTGCCCAAACAGGACGTGAGGGAGATTGGCCGGAGATTCTCAGCCTCGGGGCTGCGCCCAGGCTTGGGAATGAGAACCACCGACGCAACCTTCCACTGATCTGGAAATACACCCGCTTCCCAAATACGGTTGATCTCTGCCGTCATGACTGTAATCGACTTGTCATCTAAATTGCGCAGCATTTTGTTAGTCACGCCATCTGGTCCTGGGGCTGACCTTCCATTAAGCTTTTGCAATGTTTCGCGGACGTCTGCCTCCTGAAACGACCTATCTAGGCCCTCGGCTGATCGTCCTTCATACTGTGGCCATTTCGTCTCTGGCAGTCCAGCGTTGTCCGCCAGGGGACGATATCCTCCTTGCCAAGCGCATGGCGATTTCGTCATCCCTATGCAGTTGCCTTTCCGCATGGGGTATTTTATCCATCACCCGATTCTGATTGATTTTTGTCTTATTCTCGTGAAGCAGGTGCTTGAGTATGTTCCATTTTGCTCCTATTCGCATCTGTCCATCCACCATATTACACAACTCATGCCACTGCTGTCTTTCAAGCACTTGGCAGTGCGCCATGATTGCTTTGTTTAGCCCAGCTAGCCTCTTTCTAAGCCTACGATTGAGCTTTTGTGTTCTCCATCTAGCTAGCAGTGATTCTTTGGCCTCTATTAGGTGTGCTAATCGGCTATCCATTTTATCTACCTCGAGCTCCGTGTCTATCGACTTCGTCGCTTCTTCAACGTCTCTTTTGGCTCTATCCAACCATTCCTGGAAGTTCTCCGGAGATCCCCTCCTCTTTCCTCCCTGATCTTACGGAAATAATCCCAGTCTATGTATTTGAATGTCCTTGGAGGCTTTCTGCCTACCTGCAGCACGGTGCTAACAATATAATGATCGCCTCCCAACTCCACTCCCAAGTTAGCCCAGGAAAAATTCAGCTGCCGAACCCACGAATGTGAGGTCCGGAGTCGTATCCTGTGACACGGAGTTGCCTATCCTTGTGGGGAAATTGGAATCGGTGATCAACGTGAGGCCAACATCCGCTGCTGCCTGCCAGAGGTTCTCGCCCTTGCGTGTGGAGTGGGCGTAACCCCACGCCTGATGCTGGGCATTAAAATCTCCGGCCACAACGATGGGGGCCCTGGCCCTGCCTGCCATGGAGACCGCCTTAGCCAACAATGAAGTGAAGCGATGCTGCCTCCCTCTAGGGGAACTGTACACGTTGAGTATGAATATGCTTTGCTTGAGTTCACCGCTCGGGATAACCTCGCTAAAGAGGTATTCAATTTTGCACCTACCCATGTTTAAATCGTGCTCAATAAACGTATGTTTGTTATTCACCAGGGTGGAGACCCCCCTACCCGCCGGCCCTTTCTTTACGTACGATTTGTAGCCCGACAAGCAAACTCTATCAGCCAATACCTCTTGCAATAGGATGATCTGCGGTCTCAAATCTTTCGACCTGAAGAACTGCTGAAGGACTGCCCTTTTTTGAGAAAAGCCCCAGCAGTTCCATTGCCAGATCGTGAATTTCAATGTACTGTTACTCGCAGCCATCATTAGAGATATTGGCCAATTCATCCTGTGTACTACCATGGGGTTCCCCTGACGAAGTAGCCCTGTTCTTAAGTAGCGTCTTGACGCCCTTCGTGGTTCTCAGTTTGCCTACCTCTTCCTCTAGCTTGGAAGTTCTTGCGCTAAAACAGGCCATCGCCTCTGCCATGTGCTTGAGAGTCTCCTTAATCTCTGCGATGGAATCTGTAATCTTCATCTGGAAATCAAGCTCCTCGTTCCCGATCTGCTCACTAAGGGCCTTTCTCTTTGCCGGTCTAATCTCAGAATGCGTATCTATTGGAACTGCTGGCGACTCCCCTAGAGTCTCGACTGAAATGTTCGGCCGCGATGGAAGAGCAACCTTTACTGCCTTAGCTTCCTTCATTTCTGCGATCTCAGTCCTGAGCTGTTCAACGATGCTTCAAAGAGTAGCATTCTCCTTTTGGATTCGATGAACCAGCTCGAAGCTAACATGCTCTGAAGCAGTACCCCCCTTTACCTGTGGCTGTGCCGTTTTCGTAACCTTGGTGGCCCATGTGCCTTGGTGAACCCGTTGCGTTGCGATGCGAACCGCAGGAGTCCTGGAGCGGGATCTTGCTACGGAGGCAGATCTCCCTCTGGATCGTGATCGGCCGCCCCTGGATCTGGAGCGACCGCACTGAGCCACACTGATAACCCCTGGAGTGATCGTGCGTAGCGGCGGGAAGTCCTCTTCCACGTCGTGGTCTCGCTGAAAACCTGGATTAGAGTCGTGCTTCTGCCTTTCTTTTCTTCTGTGACGCACCACATACGGGATCTGGAAACGCTGCTTGCACTTGTTTGCTTTGACGTGTGCGCCTCCGCACAGCTTGCACGTCGGCTTGCAGTCGTGCTCCTCCGATGGGGACTGCTTCCCGCATCCCCTACATATGATGTCATCTGGCGTAGGGCATACGTCAGCACGATGTCCTACCTTGCCGCAAGCGTAACAAACATCTGTCTGCCTTCTGAACAGCGTGCAGCGGAACATGCTCGCACCGCTAATAACGTGATTTGGAACTTTCAGTCCGTCGAAAAGAATGACCACTGTTTTCGAGTTCTTGATTCACCTTGCTTGAAGAGCCGTTGGGTTCGTGTCATGAATAATAAGCGCCTGAAGTCTCACAGGGTCGATGTCAAGGTCTACTCCTCGTATGATCCCCTTGCATGTGTCCTCCGGGGCAGCCATATACGCGTTGACTTCATACTGCACAAGTCCTATGACAACACTGGTTATCCTGGCATACGCTCTGGCGTTCTTCTCCGCTGGAGTGCTCACCACCGCAATGTTCTGCATGACATTGGGGCAAACTACGTCCTTGGCGATTTCTTCTTCGCTCAAACCCGCAGCCCTTGCCAGGGCGAAAGGCAAACTTGATTTGGCTACATTCCTCATGTCGAGGCCATTGCGTGGACGCACAATCACCTGCAAGTGGTCTTTCGGAAGTTGTGGTAGTCTTGAAGCAGCTATGACTTGCTTTTTCACCTTCATGGGCAACCGACGAGGCTGGGACAGCGTCGCCAAGCCTGGCTTCGTGTTCCGCGCGTCACCCGTGTCTTCGGGCATGGTTTTTGCTTTCCGTCGATTAATAGCCGTGGTCCAACCAGGAGATTGAAGTTCTTCAAGAGAAGCACCTCTCCCGTGCGCGGAAACTTGCATAGACATGGCGCACGCGGCTGCACGACGGCGAAATGTGGGAACGCACCCTATGCGTCTCCGCAGCTGTCGTGAACGCCTGCGCTCAGTTGGCGCGAGCGCCCAGGCTTAGTTCGGTGGCCGCTCAACGCTGGCAAGAAAGTCCTTCCAAAATGAAATAAGAAGCGCCCACCTTGCAAAAAGTGTGTCCACGCGTTCTCGACGACTAGGCGGATACGGTGATGACGAAAGTTCGGTGGCTAGTATCCAAAGACTGCCGAAGAACATTGAAAACGACGGACCCGATATGAACACGGCCGTACACCTCAGCAGTCGCAGCGCCCTCCCATAGAAAGATATACTATAGAAAAATATTGGGGGCCAACTTCGCGCCCCCCCACCCCACGATATGATTCGGCCGCCCCCCTGGCCCCCTGCCCCCCCCCCCCTCCCGCCCCGTGCGCACGGTTCTCTCGTCACGTAGGAGAGCTAACATTGCAGGAGTTTTCGTCTAACGCCGTCGCTGCACTGCATGTGGCACTATAAGCAAAGACCGTACAGGCTGTTGTCATGCTCGTGTCGTAGCACTCATCGACCGACGGCGGGTGGCCGTCCTCCGTTATTTACTGCAGGACAACCCCGAATTTCCCTGCCTTCGTGTGACGAGTTAATTTCTGCACTGAGTCGGGGAAGTCGCACTCTCAGTCATTTCTGAGCACACATGCATGCCACAGGCGTCGAGACGCGAACGCGTATAATGGCCGCACATTCCAAGGATATGAGCCTCTGTTCATACATAGGTGACGAGCCAACACAGACAGCGGTGCGCCGGCAGCAAAGGCATCGGGGCTGGTGGGGGGACTGTAGGGAGGTCACTCCCACGTCCCTTCGCCATCATACATATCATATGGTATTGCCACAAGGTAGATTGCTGGTACACGAAGAACACGGCAGGAGAAGGTGCCGCCGTGTCCCTGCCACCTTCTTCATTGTTCCTCTCTTCTACATTGTGCCACAAATATTTTATTTACTGCTAATGCGAACGTCGCGGGATCGAATCCCGGTCGCTGCGGCTGCATTTCGATGGAGGCGAAATGTTGAGGCCCGTGTACTTTGCGATGTCAGTGCACCTTAAGAACCCCAGGTGAACAAAATTTCCGGAGACCTCCACTACGGCGTCTCTTATAACGATATCGTGGTTTTGCGACATTAAATTCCAGGAATCAATAAAATATTTTTGTAGTAAAGTCCTATACTTGTCATGTACGAGCACGATTCCCCAGATGTTGCAAGGGAGAGTAGCTATGATCTTTAGCACCTTGCGCACTGCATATGCCCCTCCCACCCAACCCCCTCCAAAAAAAAAAAAGGAGATGTTTAAAAACACAGCTATAAAATTGCAGCATTTCATGAGGCATCTGCCTGCTATCAGCTTAGGTGACGTCTACTGGGACGAGAAAAGTGAGAACTTGGAGACTACCCGCTTAATCAACGTCCTCACGGCAACCCGTGAGGGCGTCCTAAGGGCACAAAAAAAGTCTTGTCCACTTATGTTCTGCTGTGCTTCGATGACATATGTATTGTAAGATGAGCATTTTGTTTATTTGTTCAGTGCTGCACTTTTCGTTATTCTTGCTTTCGTATTTTGTAAAAATGCTCTCTTCGCATTCATTTATAGTCTATTTCTGCCCAGTAAGGCAGTTCGTGATTTAGCAAGTGTATGCTAACAGTATAGATAAATAAAATCAATAAATAATGCTCCTCTTTGGTCAATGTGTTTACACGGCAGACTTTCTATCAGTATGAATTTGTCTATCTTTGTCGCAGTGCGCTCGTTGCTGACAAAACAACCCGGAATCTCCTCCTTTTCATGGCCCTCAACTTGTCCTTCGCCTTTGTGGAGCTCTCGTACGGCGTGTGGACTAACAGGCAAGTATATATATATATATATATATATATATATATATATATATATATATATATATATATATATATATATATATATATATATATATACGCTGGAATTTTGTCGAGGTGCTATATATGCGCCGCCGCACACTTTGGCGCATACATGAATGATGGCACGCCGTGGGTGATTTCGCTTCGCTCATTCAGGCACACTTGGCATGGTCTGTCGAGTCGACTGCAAACTGCTTTCCCGCGGGTGTAACGCGCAGTAGTCCGAAGACGCTTATTTGCAGGAACAGTCTTTCTGTCTTCATATATACCCTTCTGCTGCAGTCGTAATGAGCGAACAGATTTCAATGGTTCGTCGGTGTAACAGAGCAGCGCAATGCTGAGTGCGAAATAACGGCCAATCAACTGCGCGTCGCTGTGCTCTGCTTGTGGCCTTGGTATTGGAGGTGCATAGCCGGCACGAGTAAGATTGGCAGTACTACAGTTCACGAGCCGTAGCACACAGCAAGTGCCACCACCTGAGTCCGAGAGACCCGCTGGCCGCGTCGCAACTGCAACAGCGCCATTGGCAGTTAATGGTTGAAACCACCCGGCTTGATGTAAATTATTGTAGCACCGAGCAGAACATATACCGAAAATGTGATTGAGGTCAGTGGATAATGAAAAATCGACGGAGTTACCCTTCATATCTTGGCGGATGAAAAAATGCGTACACATGCCTAGACAGAGTGAAAATGAATCGGTAAGTGGTAATTCAGGTAATTTCGAAAATAAACCAGTTGGTGGTGTGCGTTTGTACCTGTTCCCTCGTCTCGTCTTTGTCCTGCGTTGCGCCACTGTCCTTTATTTAACTATGCACCAACTGTCCCAGCAACGAGTTCTACTACACTGCTGCATGGCAGTGGGACGATCCTGAAGGTAGAGCACCGTGTGAGGTGCAAAAGACTTCTGGGGCTGTGGGGAATGAGTGTGTGTCCATATGTTAAGCCCAAATTGCGGGTTTGATCCCCACAGCCCCGGCTACATTTTTATAGCGCTAAATGCAAAGAAAGTAAGAAAGAAAGAAAGAACGAAAGAAAGAAAGAAAGAAAGAAAGAAAGAAAGAAAGAAAGAAAGAAAGAAAGAAAGAAAGAAAGAAAGAAAGAAAAGTGCATGAATGGCCACACCAAGATGCTCGTTACTAAACCACAACTTAACATTAATGCCAAGGGCACCTAGTACTTCAGGCATCCTACGACAAGAACATAAAGAAAGGAAGAAAGAAATAGAAACGGTGAAAGGACGGCCTGTTTAGGATGAGCGTCTCAATGTAACTAACGCAGCTTCGCGGTTCGACCATCTTCACAGCGTAGAACTGGCGATTGTTTTCAACCATAATACATTATTCAGATCCGAAAACAATCCTCCTATACGTCAAGGGAAATTATGCAGCGACAAATAACGAATCATTTGTATCAGGCTTCGCAAATCGCTCAACATACAAAAAAAGAAAAGATGAGAACTGGGAGATCTTCGAATACAAGATAACTGACCTTGTTGCGTATCATACACCTACCATTGTAGTCTGGCCTAATTGCAGTAAATCATGATTCACAATTGCACTAAAAATTGATAACAAGGAGCGTTTGTATCGATCCGGCAAGTCTTTGGCCAAGCTCCAACTTTTCGTTGATTTCATATCGCTTTAATATTACTAGATGAAAATATTTTAAATGGCACAAAACTATCGACGCGTGCAGTTGTTTTGATTTAAGTGGAAAGCCGTTATCGCTTCCGAGTGACACGTGCGCTGGTTCTGATTGTTTGCGGGGAGCGCTGTTATCACTTTCTGTTACGCGCAACGCAGGCCGCGTTTATCTTGCACGTCCCTTCTGGAACCGTGTCGACCATTCTTGAAACATTGCATGCTTGACGCGCACACTTCAAGAGAAGTACTGTTGGCCTCGCCTTACTGCCGATGTTGCCCATTACGTTAGCACATGCAGAGACTGTCAGCGACGCAAGACGCCGACAACTAGGCCAGCCGGATTTCTGCAGCCCATCGAACCACCTCGACGGCCGTTCCAGCAAATCGGCATGGACTTACTGGGGCCGTTCCCGACGTCGACTTCCGGCAATGGATCGTCGTAGCGACCGATTACCTCACCCGCTATGCCGAAACAATGGCCCTGCCCAAGGGCAGTGCCGCCGAGGTCGCCAAGTTCTTCATTGAGAACATCGTCCTGCGTCACGGAGCCCCAGAGGTCCTCATCACGGACAGATGTACGGCCTTAAGGCTGACCTAACTCAGGCGATCTTGAGGTGTACAGTCACACAAGCCATCGCCGAACCACCGCCTACACCTGCAGACGAATGGCCTCACCGAGCGTCTAAATAAGACCATCGCCGACATGCTGGTCATGTACGTCGACGTCGAACACAAGACGTGGGACACGATTCTTCCGTACGTGACTATCGCGTACAACACTGTGTGCAAGAAACCACGCAGCTTACGCCATACGAGCGGAGCCCAACTACGACGCTTGACACCATGCTACCGGTTGTCGCCGACGAAGAAAACCTCGACGTTGCCAGCTACCTGTAGCGCGCCGAAGAAGCTCGACAACTAGCTCGCCTGCGCATCAAGAGCCAGCAGACGGTCGACAGGCGCCACTACAACCTTCGACGAGGCCACACTGAATACCAAGCCGGCGACCTTGTCTGGGTCTGGACGCCGATACGACGACTGGGATTGTGTGAGAAGCTCTTGCGGCGCTACTTTGGACTCTACAAGGTACTCCGACGTCGTGGTGCACTGGACTATGAGGTCGTGCCCGTGCTTAACATCATCCCAGCGGCGGCGCGTCCGACCTGAAGTTGTGCACGTGGTGCGACTTAACCTTATTAACAACAAGT